>MNPL01029416.1:55414-66553 GCA_002081605.1 Tropilaelaps mercedesae | reverse complement strand
CCCATATATATATATATATATATATATATATATATATATATAACGTTTGTTAAAGTGATAAAACAGTATGTGTGTGTGTGCCTTCCTATTGTACAATATCTCTAATTTATAGATACATTTTTTACCACAGAGGGAGGCAGTATCTGAACATGTTGTTGCACTCAGTTACGAGAGAGGAAAGAGGATGTAAACGAGTTGACAGTTTGTTCGGTACGACCCGACTAAAATAGTGAGGTAGTATACTTGTGATACAGGTGTGATATGTATAGTGCGTGACTCATTTCCTTGTTAGATTTTTTTATAACGTTCGCTTGGAAACCGAATACAAGTAACATACAAAGCATTTCAACGTCATTGCTCAACTCACGCATAGACCAGTGGATACGAGTATGCGCAAGATTCCATAGAAATCATGTCTTGCAAATCGGTTGTCTCGAACATTATTTACCCACTCTTGAGAAGCTTCCAACAGTATGCAATCTGAACAGTTGGCTCCTATGGCGGTCCACCGAGTTGCGGAGTTGGAAATGCTTTAAACCTGGACGCACGGTACCACTAATTACAGATCACTTAACCTTTCAGTCACCCCCCTGCGTACTTAAGAGCCAATCAAGGCCAACAATTTTAGTGAGTTTTAATTGCATAGGCACTCCTTTTGCATAAGTTCCACACCATTTTAACAAATACGTCCCCGTGGAGCGAGGGCGTGCATGAACGTTTCTCCGTCGCAATACAACGGGAAAAGCTACGACGCACGAGGCAATAATGGAAACAAAAATAGTGGAAGCCATGCTCGGAAAAAATAAAGCAGAATGAGTAATAGCACGCATCGCATCTAATGATCAGCAGAGGACACGGACGTTAAAAGCTCTAGGAAAGTTCATGAGATTTAATAATGCAAAGATAGCGAAGATACAATGGTAAATTTCGTTTAAACTTTACAAGCACTCAGCATTGGGATACCACTGACCTGGATATCTAGATTAGTTCTTTATGACACGACCATACAAATGCAATAGAAAATCGGAAAAATAAGCTGAAATTTAGCAGAAATTAGTACGTAAATGGCTGGAATAATGTTGAACACCCGTAAGCACGTGAGCGTGTGAAGCACCCACAAACTCCTATGAGAAGCCATGACAGATTAATAAATGTACGAACCAGTCGACATGCCTTTTCGACAAGGCGAAAGTTGGCATCATTTTACGAAATCGTATCCACGCGAGTATCTTATTTACTTTTCGTGAACAGTGTTGCCTTTCTGAAAGACATAAGATGTGGTGAATTCGTAAGAAATGCCTGCAATGAATGAAGAGTAAAGGGTCAAAACATATAGCCTATTATGTACTACTGTATGTATTTTTTAGTAGATTCATCATCAATGTAATACAAATACTAAATGACAAGCCGAACGATCAACTATTGTTCCCATGGAGTAAAATAAAACTAATTACTAATATCTGATGTACGCTCTGCCGAAGTCTGGTTCTTGTTAACGATACTATTTTCAGACAAAAACGACATCATTTTCGTTGCAGGATCTTGTTTCTAAATCCTTGTCAGGGTTTCAAGACGCTATACCTAAAACATGGAATTGTCTTACATTTACGGTACTCAAAGCAACTGTTTTTATCTACAGTGACCATTTAGACGGGAATACGAAGCACTGGATAGTATTATTGATCAATTGTGCATTTATTATCGAACAATTTCAAAACAAGTCACTCAGAAGCATTTTATTGCATTTAGAACCGTGCCGTTGTACAAGCCTTACTGAGAACATGAGTGTCGTGATGAATTAAGAAGTGAGAACTCAAGTAGAGCCACCACAGCTGATCTGACATTTTAATTTTTTCCCCGACTAATCCATCGGATTTAAAAATAATGTAATTCGGGAAGAGAAAAGTGGCCTAATTTGCACTAGCAATAATAGGAATGCACATCGTTCCATGAGGTTCGCGCACTGATGCTACTGGCATATTTTGGTGCATTCTTACTGCATGTTTGTGGAACACTCTCACTAAATATAGAGATTAAACTTTTTTCAGAACGTTTATATTCTCCTCGGATAGAACGATCCAGTCGTGCTCGGTGGCGTGGTGCATTCGTATGCGCCTTACGACCCGAGGAGACGTAGGTGCACGGGTTCGATCCCCGCCAGTGCACATTTACATTTATATGAAGTCCGTCTTACGAAGTAATGCAAAAACTGCTACCGTGGACGTTAAATATTGTCTTATGGTTAGCCCTAAAAAAAAAGAATGATCCAACATGGGATCAGCACGATTTTTGAGAATCTTTAGACCCTTTTATGAATCGATATAAAATTTGAGTTGTTTCGCAACAAAAGCATCTATGTGTTGTTGACTCGCTCGCTAGTTGAATCACAACTGCCTGTGAACAGAGAAGGCCAGCTTGGGCGAGGTTATAACACGAAGATCACCGTAGAGAGTGATTATGTCCGTTTATTGCAGCCCAGGCATATCAACCTCTATCGAAATCGTTGGCTAGGTGCATTCGAGTGCACTTTGCGGCCGAAGGGGACACGTAGGTGCCGTGGTCCCCGCCGTTGCAAATTTACATTTATGGGGTCCATTTTACAGGGTAATACAAAAAGCGGTTCCGTGTATGTTTAATGTTGACTGATGACCAGTTCTAAAAAAAATTAGGTACGTGAACTCCGTGTTATACATATTATGGTTTGTCTACCGCGGCTGAGAGCTTTGCACTTTGAGAGGAATATCAGCAAATACTATGAAGTATTAGTAAATTTCAATGTGAAGTAACATAGCAACATTTTGTTACACAACGCACATAGTTATCGCAGGCAGTGAGGACTATTGCGCAAATAAAAATGAGAGATCCAGCACAGCGAAAAAAGGGGAGATAGTTCATTATTTAAAAACTTGATTACCGCGCTAAGCGACATGGTTTTACCTCGATTTTTGAAGCAGAATGCGCTTGTAATTTCAATATTAGTGGGAGGTTTTGAAGGTTTCACGCTGACCCGAGGCGATTTCGAAAACGGACCCTCACACATTCTGAAAAACACTGCATGGCACTAGTTTCATGCCTGCAAAGCATGCGCGTCTAAACCCTATATTGACTGGTCAGCGTATAGCTCGCGAGATCATACAATGTGTTTGATAAAACACACACTTGAGCCTCTTTGCCGCAACGCCACCTATTCTTCTCAAGTTCTTCTCGTCGGAATCAATGCTTTATATATATGCATCGTATATATAGTGCATCGTGGAACCAAACAATCCGTATTGGCGAACTGGCCGACCTTTGTCCACAGCTCTTTGTGAACGGCCACAGTTTTTTTGTTCCAATTACGAGTCCACCGACCGCCAACCAGGACAGCTAAAGACAGTCATGCGACAAGCGTGCCGCTTCGTGGCATCAACGCTAATAGCCTACAAAAATGATTCGAGTTAGGTCACCACCTCTCGTCTGTTTTCATTATCTTAGCATTTTTGTCCATTTTTGTCATCCATTGTGTCCATTATGTGAGATACGTTTTGCTATACCTTATATACATGCATTATACCTTATATACATACATTCACTATCGCTGTTATTATCATTGTTGTTAATGGTACAAATGTGGGTCATTTATGGTTAATAAACTAATTGTGCTCATCAACTAGTACTTATTCGGAATAACAATATGACCTCCGGCGCTCAACTCGTTTAAGGACTCACACTGCGCTATTTTTTCAGAGCTGACCGTCAGCCAACATTTAACGTATTCTACGACTCTAATATTTTCAACTATGCTCTCTTTACTCATTTCTGTATTGTTGTTTTTGTCCCTCTTACAAATCTTGAGTAGTTTTGGCAATTGCCAGTCTGATATGTATCTTCGCGTTCCGTTTAGTGGTCATGTTTCAACTCAGTGGTTTAATATCTAAATTTCTAACGAATACGAGCATGTCTGAAATGTTTGTAAAACAAAATTTATGAATTGTACACTTACCAAATACATTTGTGTACTGATTATCCTTTTTACAATATGCTTTCGCTACAAAAGTATATATTCGACAATAGCACTGCGGCTCTTTTGCACAGTGTGTTTCTCTTTGTATGACTAACTGAACCCTTGCTCATTATGTATATGCCCTAGCTAAATGTATCAGCCGTACAGCTGTGTCTTGGCATGTTCGACACAGCCATAAATAAACCATCAGGAGATATCTTGGAACGACTCACACGTAATGAAACCATTGAGCAACGTCCAACAATAGCAACATAGAAAGGTGTGTACCTTAACATTACTATCGGACGCTCCAATCTATTGCTTTGAAGGGCATAACTTCTGAGAACTGGGAACACTACGCATATGAAAACGAACAAAAAAGTAATCTTTGAACACTGTTTGAATTTAACGACCTGAAGGTGGATATATGAGTGGAACTTGTATTAGCAAAATTAGGTGCTTTTTAGCGTTCGATAAAGGAAATCTCTTTGCGGGTTAGCCTTAGCACGTGTGCATGCATTTTGACTTCTTCATCACCCGAGTTCATTTTTTCTGTGTCATATACAATGTAGTAACATTTTTTCATATAAAGCCAACTCTCCCGGACGTCGGGGCTTGCCTGGTATAAATATTGCGAAGGCCCACCATTGCAGAGCATAACCTACGAGATAAATCCATAAGAGCATTGCATGGTACAGCGAAGGCCATTCTTCACCGGCCTGGAAGGAAAATTCAACGAAGGCGACAACCTGCAACGCATTCACAACGAAATGCACGGCGTTGCGAAGGAAAGATTGTTCTGTATTGATGATGCAAGGTTGGTACAGTTGGACACCCGTTAAACCCAAAACGTAGCAAAATCACATCAACACTTCACGATTGTTTATACTCCATGGGGCCGTCTCACAGGGTTCATTCATTAGAACGGCCGCGTTGACCACGCAGATAGTGATCAGCATAGCAGTGACCCACCAGGCGGGTGCTATGCAGAGGAAAACTACCAACAACCACGTTAACGCAGCGGCTGTCAAAAGAATGTCGAGGTAGGCCTTCACCCGTGGCGTGATCAGGTACACGTAACGGGCCGTCGCGTAGGTACAGAACGCGCTAGCGAAAACTGTGTAGCTAGAAGTGTCTGAGAGTAGATAGACCACGACGGGTGAATCCGGGATCAGGGGACTGACGTGCTTCCACGCACCTCCAAAATAAACGTCGGAAATTATGTAACTGCGAGTGACAAGCAGTGGCATGGGTTCAAGCTCAACGTTCAGAATAACGTTGCCCCGCCGTGCTACGTTAACTTTGGGTCGCTTTTTAAACAAGGCGTGTCTAGCGTTGCCGCTTTCACCGACTGCAGGACCTATCTCCACGTCATGCGGCGGACCCTCAGGAGGCCGATTTCCGCCCATTAACGATCTAGCCAGCGCGGCAGGTGCATCGTTGGGGAAGACGAGTTTCAGGAGAAAACGCTTTGTGCAAAATCAGTGTCTGCTATGGTATTCGCGTTACAGGATTTTGATCTCGGGCAACACCATACA
Organism: Tropilaelaps mercedesae; assembly: GCA_002081605.1. Lineage (NCBI taxonomy): Eukaryota > Metazoa > Arthropoda > Arachnida > Mesostigmata > Laelapidae > Tropilaelaps > Tropilaelaps mercedesae. The sequence continues at coordinate 61,033 of MNPL01029416.1, read as the reverse complement.
GATCCACGTTGGTAATGCCGTCGATAGCCATGCGTGGGCGGCGTGGACTATGATCACGTACCAGCTCACCAACACTGTGGCAATGCTAAGATGAATAATTATATGAGGCGGCCGGCTTCTGGAGCCGCGCCACCAGCGCCTCGAGCCTCGTCTGTAGCTGAATCTGGTAGTTGACGGGAATTGGTAACGCATTCGACAGCTGACGATCGACGCTGAATCGGGAAGTTGTCATTTCCATCGCGGACTGGTGGCTAACTGTTGGGTAGTCGCGCTCTCCGCGGACCTGCGTCATCGAAGTGGACCCGCTTAGCAGGTTCGTCTAGCCTTCATCAGGATTCTTTCCTGTCACTGTTGGCACTCACTGGCTAGGCATCTTTGCGTATCTCTCTGATCAGTCACGTTTGAACGGACGGTGCTCCCTGTGAAATGTCGATACTTCTGTTTGTTCCATGGCGTGGTATCACCGTTACGCATCGATTGTAAGCACCCTCCACTTAGCTGAGGCCAGAGACAGAGTTAACTTGACGCGAGTTTCTCCACTGCTCGGCTCATTGAATGAAGTGGCTTTTCAAGTAGCTGACGCTACCGCCATCTGCTTGTGTGTTCGACCGGTTTACCTTCGCCATTCTTTCCGTCAACGTGTGCAATGTCGCTCATGTGAGCCATGTTATCGACTAACATCTTTTTATTGAATTACTGGCAAACAATATTAAGTTACCAGGCTACCAACGAATAGAAAGTTTAAAAGCGTGTTATACATAGATATTTTATTATGCGCTTTTCCTTTTTGCCTTTTGTATTGATTACGTAGGAAAAAAACTTTCAGATTCGCTGGCCTCCTGTATTATGACTACTATTATTCGTATTATATTATTAAAAAATATGCACTTTCATATATTAAGTGGCTGCTCCTTTAAAGGCGGAATCTTCATTCTATCGCAAGTCTTTTTCTCGGAATGCAGGCAAACCTAAGTGGCTCAAGAAACCTGCTGTAAACCTGGCGCTGTTCAGTGAAGATTTCCCTGCTGAGAAATTTTACTTGTCCGCCCGACGCATTCAGGGTAGTTAAAATATCGCGAAGCCGATGCAAACAAAAAAACATGAAAAGCTTCATAGAACTCCAAAGGTTTTGCAAAAAAATACTAATTTATTTTTTGTCTCTGAATCTCCGTCGTCAGAATTAGTTTTTACGCAATAAACTAAGCCTTACGTATAGTCAATCTGCCTGTATTACCGTAAGATATCAAGTTCTCAATGACAATGTCTTCCCTGATTGTTCATACATAAGTATATAAACATTTCTCAATCACCTGGCAATCACGTGTTGTGCGACTTTATCGGGAAGCGATCGCATGTGTTGTGATCGGCGAAAAAACTGCATCACTAAGATAAAGACCGCCCAAACACAAAAACCTTTGACGGTGCTCCCCAAATTGAATTTTTGATGCGATTGCCGTTGATAGACTCTGGCAAAGCCATAATGACATTCCGTACGCACAACGTTATTGAAGTTATGATGCAAATGTTTTCCATCGCGATAGCTGCAGTGACTATAAGCAAATTGAGTATTTATCCATAACTACTGAATCTCCAGTGTTAAATAATTCGAGAAATATAAGGGTACTACAGTGTAACACGCACCTAAGAAGCACTCTAGATTATTTGAACACACAGGATGGCCTGTTTTCATACCGATGATCGGCTTACTCCAACTCTGTTATAGGACTTTCTTTAATCAAGCGTGACTCTCAGCATAGTAAAATACAGCTGCATCCGACATTAACACAATGCGTGCGTGTGTGTGTTTGTGTGTGTGCGTGTGCGCGCGTGGTGTGTGTGTGTGAGCACGCGTGGTGTGTGTGTGTGAGCACGCGTGGTGTGTGTGTGCGCGCGTGGTGTGTGTGTGCGCGCGTGGTGTGTGTGTGCGCGCGTGGTGTGTGTGCGCGCGTGGTGTGTGTGCACGCGTGGTGTGTGTGTGTGTGTGTGCACGCGTGGTGTGTGTGTGTGTGCACGCGTGGTGTGTGTGTGTGTGTGTGCGCGCGTGGTGTGTGTGTGTGTGTGCGCGCGTGGTGTGTGTATGTGTGTGCGCGCGTGGTGTGTGTATGTGTGAGCGCGCGTGGTGTGTGTATGTGTGCGTGCGCGCGTGGTGTATGTGTGCGCGCGCGCGTGGTGTATGTGTGCGCGCGTGGTGTGTGTGTGCGCGCGTAGTGTGTGTGTGCGCGCGTAGTGTGTGTGTGCGCGCGTGGTGTGTGTGTGCGCGCGTGGTGTGTGTGTGTGTGTGGCGTGTATTTGTGTGTATGTATGTGTGCGTGTGTATGTGTGTCTGTCGCAAACAGAAAGAGTACTCTGTTCTACATGTGTAAGCAAGGTATCTATGGTTCGTTACATCGTCTACATAAATTACTATGTGGTACAGTCCAGTAAACATTTACTTACACCCCTAACGGAATACTGTATACTGTTCCTGTAGCTAAATTTTGAACCAGTAGATGTAGTTGGACACAGTGTCACGCAAAACGTAAACTACATATAGAACTTTGATAGGTATTTGACCACTAACGGCGTTTCACTACGATCATCTACAACAGCAAAATATGGACAAAATTATCTATCCATCGGGAATAGTAAAACGACTGTTATGAACAATTTGCCGCCGAAATGTCCGAGAAAATGTTTCGTGTGTGATGCCTAAATAGCGTGAGTGAATTCTGCGGCCAGGAGAAATTCGATCTCGTGATGGATAATAAGACAACCCTCTACTGTTCGAAAACAACGAAACAACAGCGATTGTAAGTGACGCGTTCTATTTCGGGTGACATATAGTATCAGTCCTTTGCGTAACGGTAACTATGTGTTTTCTAAATGATCCGGCGGTACGCTTCATGCGTACATGACGCCACATTAATGCTAGCGAAGCGGCTTTGGGGCACCGTTAAATGTTCTTGCTCGTACCTAGAGATATGACACCATATTTAATTTACGAACATAATAGCTGACTCGGTTGAACTGGTGTGATTTCGTTGGGTTGGTATCAATAGGATCGCTGTTGGCGTTTAATATCGTATACTATTTACAAAGACAACTCAGGCAACACCCGGAGTCTGGTACAACTTGATAATACAATTGCGCTACTGCCGTATGGAAGTCAAGTAAGTTATCATGGGCTGCTGCCTGAGTCCGTATTGCATAATGGGTCGGACAATGAAACGACTCGAAACGTTACTTATGCCAACGGTTACTAGACGCCCACATAGACAAATTCTCAACTTCTAGTTGCTGCACGGCTTTAAAATGATGCATAGCTGAGTAGAAGTATAGAACCCCAACAGGTGCTTCCATTTTGTGGGTGTGTAACAGCTGTGAACAGCCATCGCAGCGCGAGACCCCGTAGATTTTGATTATTTAGGTGCTAAGTACGGCAGGGACGTCTATCAATGAGTTACATCGTTGGAGTATCCGTACTGTAGGCAAAGCTTCATTTATTTCACGACAGTCCAAGCAAATGTCAAGCTCGGTGGCTTGGCGCATTCGGGTGCGCCTTTCGACCAGAGGAGACATCTAGGTGCACAGGTTCGATCGCCGCCGTCATCCCACCGTTACATTTATGCGGTTCGTCTTACGAAGTAATGCAGAAAAGCGGTACCGTGGACGTTAAATGTTGGGTGACGGTCAGCCTTAAAAATATTTTTTTATTAAACGACAAATGTAAGTCCGACCTTTGCTCACGGTGCATAACATATACAAATCTGACATCCCCGTGCTCACTTATGTACGGAGCACCCCCGTGCCACAACCAGACACCCGCCGTTGTATGACGAATTCATACAAAAGCGTCACTTGTCCGTCCAACAAAAACTTCATTTGTGAGGGCATAGACCGCAAACTAGTGTTGTATTTTTCAACAAATTTGGTAACCCATCCACTTACTCGTATGAAGATTCACAAAATCAAAGGGCTTATGCAGATCTAAGGGATCCTACGACAGTGCAAGGTTAGAAATTCGCGCACTTGAAAGCGGGATGACGACGGAATCTAGTCGTGCGTCAATGGATGAAGACGCGAAATCGCCAATTCGAAAGGTTCGTATTACACCAGGCAAAAGCGAGACCAACGAACTGGCCCAGGGATGCTTCGAAGACCTATGGAAGCATATGGGAGGAAACGTAACGCTCGAAGAGACTCGGAGGTAGGTGTAAGGGTCGAGTGATTGGTCAGGTTTATATAGGTTAGATAAAATAACGATTATTTACCGACGTATCTAACAGACCGGCTGTAACATTATGCCACCCAACCGGAGCTCGTGCAATGCGCAAGCAAATCCATTTGGCGTGGGAAAATATAGCCGGTTGACTTGTTTATCGCCCTAAATTCATCTGAGGATGGTCAAAGTTTTTCAAAAACAAACTATTATTCCTTACCTTTACATATCTAAATAATATTGATTAATTTACCAGAATCGTATCGGATCCTACGAGCATTCGAGTAGTTTCATGTCAGCAGCATTCGTGGCATTCTCTACCTAAACGCCTGTTAGACGCTTGCTAGACACCTAGACCTGTTCCTTTTGAACACGTTTAGTAGCACTTCCCGAGTAGAGTTCCCGAGCCGGATACTGGTAGATTTCAGTTTATCGCCCTTTAAGCTGATAACACTTGTACAGGTTTGGTTTGGTTTGGAATTTTGTGGTGGTATGTGTGGCTATTTGGTAGATCTTGTCATCCAAGGATCGAAGGAATTTTCACACTGCTTCGATAGAGGGCAGCTCTGAAGGGCCACCGCATCTGCGTAGGCTGGGGATAAGTGGAGATTAAATATTCGAATTTTTATTATCGCCGTACCCTTTAATGAGGTTCATAGCTGCGACACCTCGATATGGCAAAAAGCTCGGAGTCACCATCCCGGAGTGCCGTCTTCTTGAAAGTTTGGCTTTTTCGATTACCGGAGTTACCCAGCGTGTTATGATGACAAACCTACTACGTAGGTACTACGGAATGGTTGAAGAATCCTCCTATGAAGACTCTCGCTTGACACGCAGAAGCTCCAAATCCTCAAAAAATCTTCAAAAAGGTTCAAATCATTTAGGTAGTTGTTGGGCCGATACCCGGCACTCGGTTTTTCTTCTCCAGCGTATAGAATTTTATCGTCGACAGGCCAATGAAGTTTGAACGTGTGTTACTCTGAGGTTACTCCTCGGGGCCCAGGGCGGCATCACTGACTGGGTGGCAATATGACCAAAGTTCGGCGATGTAGGCAATACTTTTTTGACTACTCACGCCATAATTTTGCCGCGATTGATTTAAGGTACTATGACCTAATGGCGTGCCATTTTGACGAGGAAATGGCCGATCAACAGTACAACGGACCGCAGATAGTTGTCGATAAGCTGGCCGAACTTGGCATATCGAAGGTAAGTCGATACTGTTTTTCTGTGAGCGGCGAAATTCTGAGGCCTAGTTCTTTTACATGGCCTTTATGGTTCTTGCCTAATTGCAGAAGTTATTTATGTTCATTTTCCAAATTATCTCAGTTCGAACAAGCAGAATCCACTGCACAACCAAACCTATTCTCGATTACCTTGACTGACGGTTGCCTGGCTGCAGCCAGTTCATTTTCTCTCCG
>MNPL01029416.1:39087-54845 GCA_002081605.1 Tropilaelaps mercedesae | reverse complement strand
AATTCACCCTCGAAATGGTTTGAACTTGAATAACGTAGGTCAACCGCCACCAGGCCTGGCATTGTTGCCTTGGCGGGTTGCCGGTGACAAGTTACAATTCCAGTTACTTGAAAGTCTTTCAGTTAGGTTTTTCAGATTATTTTATTCGAATTTCTGCCAATGTAATGCAAATGGCTCACCGCAGTCTGTCGGGACTATGCGACAATATGGCCTCGGAACACACAGCCAGAGATGAACTAGAGCTGGACGCCCGATTACCGAAATGAGCCTTTCACTCTTGCGTTCCGCAATGTGCCTTTCAGGATGCACGCATCCTGGATGTTGGCTGTGGGACGGGTCTGCTCGGAAAGGCGCTGTCGGAAGCCGGCTTTTCCCAAGTGGATGGCGTCGACATGAGCGAGGAGATGCTGCGTCAAGCTGAGAAGAAGAGCGTATACCTCAAGACCCTTCTACTGGCCGTCGAGCCTGAAGCTGACCTCTCGCCTATCAATGGGGACCCGTACGACGCCATCTGTCTGCTCTCATCTTTCCAACCCGGTCACGTTAGTCCTTTGGCCCTTGAAAAGCTGGCTATGCTCCTCAGACCCGGCGGCAAGGTCGTGTGGGCGCGGTCCTCGTCCATCCCGCCCAAGCATCTCACCGGACCCTTCCAGAAGGAGGAGTGGTTGCGAATTAAAGATGGCCTCTCAACCAAGGGCCTGCAGCCCGTCGAGGAGGGCACGGTGGAAAGGTTTAACCGAGACAGACCGGGCCTGTTCGGTATATTCTTGAAAAACTAGACTGCACTATGAACTTGAAAAACTAGAGTATGCACGGGAACTAGCAATAGCCAATAGCTAATAGGGAGATTATCGCGTGTGAATAAATTGCGTGAAGCGTCCATTGAGAGTTTTACGTTCGTTGGCGGAGCTCGGAAGGCAATGGAGATGTAAGAGAAACGCAGGGTAAAATTTTGCGTAATTTCGCACACTAAACTCGCTGGCGTAAACCAGGCACATTTATAGCTACGATGCATCGCGTGTTGTCTACAAATCTTTCAGCGACCTCTGCCCCCCCCCCTACAGCAGAAGTCTAACGATGCGTTTATCTACTATTTCTGAGGTCAGCTTGCCTAGTGTTATGCTGCATCCCAAAGTGAGCTTATTACGTCTCTAGGACAAATACAACAGTTAAGGTAGGTGGTGCATCACGCAATCACGTAAGCGAGTAGAGTAGAACCAAGCTAGGCGACGTATCACGTCAACACGCTGCTTGTCACGCCCGACCGCTGTATAGGCCCTGTTATGAGATAAAAACAAATCAGCGTCCACAGAACGTGTCGACCATACCTGTACGTGGCCTAGAGGTAGTGAACCGTCTGAAGTTAACTATACCGTGAAGGTCGTACGTTTGTCTAATGTCCTTCTGCGAGGAGTGATTCAATCGGCGATTGGCCCTCACCTCCACACCGTCGCCGTCTCTCAGGACAACGAGTCCATCGTGTGTGGCCTGCCCTCTGGCGGTCGTGAGGGGCGTGATTCGTAAGGTACGAAATGACGGCGTGTCTCCGTAATGCAACCGGACAGGCCTTATCCGGTGATTTAGACAGACGTTTTACACTTGATTGTTCCCTGAGCTGATTCGTGTAGGCGCGCGCGCCGTACGTGTGCCGAACGCCCGGGTGAGTGACATTACTTGTGCCGACCTATGCGCAGGAGTTTCCCAAGGTGTACAACCCAGACGTTCTGCCGAGACGTCGAGGCGCGCTAGGTGACCGGTTCTTGCCTCGATAGGCTCTGACGCTGAACGCTGGAAGTCGATCGAAGTTGACGAGGCGGAGAAGCGAAAGTGTCCTGGTCTTGCCTCCACTTCGAGGACACGTAAGCTTCGTTCGGGGGGAAACTGTGCGTGGCTACTTCTGGGGACCTTATCTCTTTCTCTCATTCATTTCTCTCTCGCTCTCTATCTCAGACTTACTTCTTGCCATAGCTACATAGAGTTGCCATGAGTGGCCGACTCCTTTGAATGTCTCTCCCCCTTTCTGCGAACATTAAGATAGGGCTCTAGAACGACCCAGAACAATGGTGGCCGTGATCAGCATGGAGACGCTTACCGAGGAAACCGAAGAGGAACTTGCGGTACGGACAGTTCGGTGCAGTCAGAAATCGAGTGCTTTGCTATAGTTAACGAGGGCGCTTTACAAGTGGCCGTGATCGCCGCAGAACGTGTGCATGTGTGGGAGGCTGTATGCGGACAAGGGTGGCCGCTATGTGACGTGTGTTAATCTGGTGCAATAGCTTTTTTAGGGCAGCTCATGCATACAGGTATACACGACGGACCGAAGAGGCTAGAAATTGCGTCGGGGTACTGACATACTGCCTTCCATCTAAACGAAACCTGTGTAAAGTATGTTCTATTTGAAAAAAAATTTAGAATTGATAGCTTGCTAATCGATTGCTACTATCCAAGTTTTTGTAGCGCTACGCTGTCTCGGCTATTAGGAGAATACAACGTACAGACGGACAATAGTGAAAAAGTTGAATCGGCTTTTGATCGTCATTATGCTTCGAATGGCACGAGAGAAAATTTGCATTTTTGCTAGATTTAGGTTTGCCCCATTAGCAGATGCTGCTGCTGCTGCTGCTGCTTCAACGAACTGTTCCCACTCGCTTGATTATTGCCTCTGCCCTGGTTTCTATTTTGACTACGCACCGCAGATCTGTTTGCACTACTCTGCTCTTACAATTCTCTTATTGTTGCGCCTATCGCATCGCGGCGACTCTTTTTGCGGTTATTGTGTAATTCGTTATCCCGGCAGTCATTGCAGGAAGTGCGATGTTGTCAACAATGAATAGGATTCTTGGTATTTGTATGGCAACACCGCGTTGTTTTTGAAGGACGACTGGTGCGGTCCTTGATGGTAGCTTTTGTGAAGGGGTAGAAACGTGATAATTGTTTGTACAAAAGTCCCGAACAACAAGAACTAAGCCTTATATCCACAATAGGCTAACTACAAATAAGAATAAAAATGCTAAAGGTGTAGGTCCACAGTTCCAGTTAAAATACAGTCAATAAATTACACTCTGTATTTTAGGTGTTTTGAGGTTGAAGTGTCTACACACTCTTCTATAGTGTTTAGTCATAACTGTCGCTCTAAAGAGGAGACCGCTAGACTAACGTTCTATATAACGTCATGCGTTCTTCCTACAAATTTAGCTTGTTTTCCATTTAATTTTTCATTCGTCTTGCAAAAAATCACTGGAAGGGCCTACAGAGTGGGCGCGACAGATATACACCTCGTCTGCAAAAATCAACCTTCACCCTCGTGCAAAACCTGGTTCTTAGTAAAGCTACTGCGTGGTAATTAGGTTGCCACCGTCATCCACATACAATGTGAACCTACTGCAGATTGTCGAGTTTCTGTTATTGTGGTGTTATTTAGTACGTAGCTTCAAGCACAAAGTTGTGCCTTCGCGGCGTTTCACATACGATCATTTTTGCTTTCAAAAGTATCTGTGTCTTAGAGAAGAAGAATTTTTTTGTATAGATTTCCCATTCAGGTTGCTAGCACAAGACAAAACCTTCCCCTTCGCATGTCTCCGCAAAAGGGTGCGTCACAAACGCCTAGAAAACTGTAGTAGTTTGAACGAGAGCCATTATCATAACCCATGAGCACAAAGAACAGATAGCCTTTGCTCATAATGGAGGTAATCATGTCGACGACTCCGTATTTGAGCTGATAGAAACATGTACGCATGTTCTGTTTGCCCGATTCGAAACCGCTCCGAAGTCGCTGTGTTCGCTGGAGCGAACATAGCGACGTTAGTGGATAAGGCTATACGGTTTTGAAACTGAAATTAGAGCTAGAGAAATTAGAGAAACTTCCGGAAAATAGCATGTTGAAGTGGTGAACTCTGCTCAACTCCTTAATCGTAGACGTTACAGTAAAAAACTACGATCGATTCTCCCTGATTAATGATCCCATCGTGACTTGGAAGGCATGTACCTAGACAGCTCCAAGGCGTATTCGAGGTATGAGAATGGCGGGGGATTATACGTACAAAATCATTAGATGCAGCGACTAGTTATTCCGTGAACTGTACACGCGTATGTATTGGCATCGAGTTAACACAGTTTACGGAGACTGAATATCACTGAAAAGGTCTATTGAATCTCGGTAACAGCCATTTGACGCAACAGACATCGATGATGTTCTTTGTTGCGTCGTCACTTCAAACCATGTTTGTGTATTGCAAAAACTTATTTTTTGCCCGATTTGTCTACATGAAAATCTGTCATTCGACCCGATGTGCATATAGCTATATCACAGTTGGCATAGGAAATACACCTTTGGATAGAGGTAAGCTAGGTAAGAATGGTAAGACATTGCAATCGTGCAGTAGCTTTCAGAATTGCATTCTGCAAAACTGATGCAAAAAAAAATGCTTCAACGCATTATGCTAATGCATAATGCTTTAATTCTAGCCAGATTAAGCACACATACGTGCAATTTACGTAAATGCAAACGATGCTTCCGTCCGTCTGTGTGCTCATGACAGTTGTTAACGGGTGCAATGCTTCAAACCATTGTAAACGTGGTTTGTTTGGTCATGTGGGTGTGTCACGGTATATAATGACATTTCGCTTACTCAGCGAATGTAGCCGACAGCTAGGTCCGACTAGAGCACCAAGCAGAAGCTAACAAAACTGTTTCAAAATTGTTTCAGTCCAAGCTGCCAGAATGGGGGTCATGCGACACAGAATAATAGCTTCCATATGACATAACAAAAGAACAAAAACTGAACACTCAAATTTGTGGCCCATTTTACCGTACCTGCCAGAATAGTTTGAAGCGACCAATCTACCATCGTAGGTGGTTGCGACTATACTTTTATGAGGACAAACTATGGCTCATGGTAGCTTACATGTTATCACTTTTCTTTATAAAAAAAAATGAATATAAATTGTTCTATAATTGTGTTACCTGAACGGATTACCAATGGAAGGGAAACTGATCAGCGATACGTTTATTTGCACGTTACGCGAATTTAGATACACCACATGGATATGGACACAACTGGACGAGAAAGGGTGCTAAGATAGGCAAGCCCAACAATTTGATGAAGGCCGATGTACTTGATACGGTTCTGGCGCCCATCAAGGAGAGCAGCCAACCCATTAACATCTATAATTTCAGGTAGTCCCGACAACGAGTAGTAATCGTAGTCGAAATGACGTGAGATTTTGATGTGAGTGACGTGTGTAAGCATAGCGCTGTCATAGAGATGCTTATGCGAGCTAACAACACCTCCGCATATGTGTGTGCGACTTTAACTGCTCATTTTAATGAACATATATTTTCTTTCAGGCGGAGCAGTCGTTGCCTTCACTACAGTCTCCCGGTGCGTGAAGATAAACTAGATATGATAAAAGTGCCATCCTACGCGCTTCCAGTGTAATTGTAATTGTGTACTTAGATGGACAATATTTCCAGCCTTTAAAGCAAGAAGCTAAAGTGAACAGTCACAGGACATGTATTCAAGTTTCAAATGCGAATGATTGAGTTGTTTGCTCATTGGCGTAACGAATGATGGGGAATGCTCAATAGGTGTACCAAATATGTATATATGTGCATATACACACAAAGCAAAGAGTGTCCCTATAAGTTTGTTTTCCGTTTACAGTAGTAGCAGATGATGCAAGCGCCTATGAAGCGCGCCTTACAGCGGCGCTTGAGGAGTGGCAGGCTGTCGGCGCGAAGGAAATCAAGATTGACCAGTGCAGGCCTCTTCCACCGCTACCTATTGTCCACTGTTCGCGAATACTCACGTATGAAGAGGCGGCAGATATCATTATAGGTTCCGTCAACATGAGAGACTATCGAGTACGGAGCTGGGAAAATATGCATGGTTTAATAGACAACGATGTGTGGGGGTTCGCCGTGTATCACCACCTGGTGTAACTTATTATTCGCGTTGGACAACAGCGACGCAGCGTGAGATCTCCTCTTGGCCGCGCGCTGTGGATGTCGTGCCTATACTTGATTCACCCTTTAGTGATTCAAAGCTCTCTAAATGCTCATGCATGCACTGATCTGCATGCTCTGAATGTTTGTATTTTGAGCACTCGGCGGCATGTGCATTCTACGAAAAATGTGGAAAAACTACATTTTTCTACATGTAGTTGTTATTTATGAGAATTAAATTTAATTAAAATTTTATACAAAATTTGTGAGAGCATCTCTAAAGAAAGCCTATTTATGCTTCTTTCGCCGCAGTGGGTAAACAAATCATTGTTGCAAGTTTTGACACGTTCATGTGAAATGGCCTTGTATGCATTACGTAGTAACACTTTTGCAATGATTAATGAGTGAATACAGCAACCCAACCTCGTTTCATCGACGTATGCCGTTCGTAGTGCGTGGATAAACAAACTCATTATTCTTTAGATCGTGGCCTTATCGATGATTTTCGTGACGTTTGCTGTTTCAGCATCGCATAACGCCAACGGTGCAACGGAAAGGCCTGAAAAAGTTATGGCATAAGTTGTTTGGCCATCGAAAAATAGATGTTGAACTAATCGAAGAAAGGGATCTTATGTTTGCACTGGCATTGGTAAGTCGTGCTTCCAACAGGTTTACCTTAGTGTTATTTACATCTATGCGAATAAGTTGTAGGCACCCTAGTCTAAGTTATACATCCCACTCAAAAATTAAATCAGACATAAATTCCAAATCATACAAAAGTTTGCTATTGAGTTCAGAACTCTTATCCTGTCCTCCTGTCCTGAACTCTTGTCCTGATTGACACCTTCGGAACGACGCCCAATGACATATTTAACGGTGTCGCATTTTTGAGAACAGGCTCCACGGGGGTAAAATTCGTCCGTATACTGATTGTGTCACCGTCTTATAGAGCCCTTGCTAAATCCTCTCGTGACCGCTAAATAGAGACGTTTGCCTGTGTGTAACATAACGATTTATGGCAATTTGACGTGATAAATCGTAAATCAGAAAAGCTCAAATTTTCAAATATATTTATCAACCTTTTTCTCCCTATGACATTGCTCAATTTACATATTTTTTCCAGGTATCTTTCGACACCGAATGCAAAAGCCATGACCAGATGGTGCAGACAATTTACCGGAAACTGACAGGAAGCAGTTATGACTGTCCCCGCTACGGGGGTCACTGGGAAACCATCGGGTTCCAGGGTAGGTTTTCCGTACCTCGCATCAGTCAAAGCATCGGTCAAACAAAAATTAAACAACAACAATTTCAGTAGGACAGAAAGCCGCGTCGAAGGTTTTCGGCCAAAATATTAGAGGCATACAGGGCGTAGAACACTGTGGAAGCTATTGTTTTTCGTAGAAAGTCTTCATTGCACTTAATTCCAGTAATGCTTCTCTGAATATTTTTTTCGGCCAAAATTTTCGACCGGCCGTTATGTAACGCATGCAAAGCAGTAACAAAGGGCGATGATGTTGGCGTTGAACTCTTTACCAGGTAATGATCCGGCGACCGATCTTCGAGGTTGTGGGATCTTAGGGTTGTTGCAACTCCTCTATTTGGCTACTCACCAGGATAACGAAGCTGTGGCTAGAGACTTATACCAGGTCTCCTTGCATGCAACTCAGGTAGTACAACATAAAACATATAAATGTATAGCTCGAACTTATTCATACTAGTATATGCAAGTGAGTACTTGCAAGTGTTCCAATATAATAATAATAATAATACGCATAAGCCTTCCTCAGTGTTGCGTTTCATAGTGTTCGACTACTTGGAAGGCCTGTTTGTGTGACAGTCGAATCTTGCGTAATTTTTCTGATGAAAACGTTCGACGAAACGATCGTCATTATCACGTTTCAGAATTTCCCTTTCGCGATCATGGGAATCAACATGACCAAGATCGCTCTTGAATCGCTTCGAGAGGAGTGTCTTAACAAGTAAGTTGACACTTTGTCCAGCCTTCAACGTAGTTAGAACGCGCAAATATGTAAATTTTGTTGTAGAAAAATACATGAACGAATGATGTTCGAGTACCAACTCAAGTGGACCGTCAGTCTAGGCAGCCATCTTGGCACACTACAGTTACCCGAGATTTCAGTTTGTGCGCCTAACCCGATCCGTAACTGGCCCGTTGCAGAATTTGCAGTCAGAGGCGATGTGTATTGCCGGTACTTAATGACTTCTACGTCGGCACATACTTAATTATGTTCCTGTCATGGACGAAACACGCTGCTACCATCCACGACACTGGGTATATTATGCAGGGTAAGTGTTTTGCAAAAGACTTGTACTAGGTACTGCAGCTCTCGGCACTAGCGGCCCTACACTGGTTTAGGTCAAATGTACCACAGTGAGAAGTAAAATATAACGGTATAAATCAATCGATTTATTTCACCAATTTCTATGTGATAACGACGTACCGAGGGTATCTATGTAGTAAGATTAGTTTGTGGACATATCAGTCGTGGAAGGAAACATCACCCTTCATTCTAACGGGCACTTTCACATACAGACCTAAACTAAACTCAAAAATTGACACACTACGTCCAAGCACATTAGCGAACCCGAATCTTTTAATATGTGATAATTTTAATTTAATAATAATTTAATAACTCACCTGGCCTCTACAAGGCTGTCGTCTGCGACTTCTAGCATAGCGAAATCGTCCGAAGCTCCCCTTTGAGATAAAATCCTCGAAGGAATCAACCGCCTATTCGAAGTGTAGTTTTATGGCTGCAGGCATTCAGCGACTATTCTCCAGAATGTCGCAGATTTTAGTTCAACCTTTATTTTGTATACTCGAGAGGCCGCAAGGGGTTAGGGAGACACGGTTACACATCAGGCAGTTTGACATGAATTGTTACCCAGGTTAGACTTACCCCTCATTTTAGACAAGATATGAAGAACTGTAGGTTTATATTTCGAAGGTCTGCGCCTGACTTTCTTTTTAAAAACTGTCTCATACACCGCATTCAATTGATTGTAGCACAAATCAGCTTGCCTTGCCATGTCGAATAGGAATCTATATTAGATGGAAGGCAACCGATGTCTAATGGAGGACTGTGATACGGTAACCAATTTGTTACCAGAATTACTCACGCTATAATTGTCGTAAAGATGACGTATTTGGAAATCGACCCCTTGTTCTAAAATTAACTCGCCTCCTGTATGAAGTTGAAAACCTTCTCCATTGTTGTAGGAAGCCTTGTTAGGGACGTACATCGCATACTCAAAAATCCCTACACTTGGTCCGTAGCGCTCGCTGTCACCTGTTAGCGCTTAACTTAATGGCCTTTTGTTTTTCACTTAGATAACACATGTACTATAAAAAACGAGACCTTATGACGAATCGGTTCTAAAAATGAGTGCAATAGTAGTGTTACGAGTGGAATATACGGCAGTGTCTGTTCGAAAACCTGTCACGTTTTGCGACAACGTGGGAACAAACTATCTAGTTAGGGTCTCAGCATGTCTTACCACGAATCCTTGAAGGAGTTGGACATTATGGCGAGACATGGATTCAATTTTCGTACTCGACTTTTCAGACTGATTTGTCTTTCTGGCCGATTGTGCAGCCAGCGTATCTGTTGAATATACTGAGTAAACCGGAGTCGTGCGATAAGATTTGCCATTTACGGAGAGGGCGGGCTCAGACTTGATTCCCTGCAAGTGTCAATTGAAAAATCGATAAAATTCAATCACAAATTGATTTTTTTGCTTGGTCCATTTGCTGTGAAAGGTAAATTTGGTTGAAAAGAAAAATACGTTAAAAATGAAATAGAAACATAAATGCATGTTCTTTTTCAAAATACTTTTTTCAGTTGTTGCTGCTGTTACATACAGGTGTTATCGTTTAACCCAAAGAACGATTGGGCCTCGACTAGAAGATCTAGACTATAGCTAACTAGCCGTATACAAGGTGTTATTTGCCAGTGCTAGTACGTTGAATGGAAAAAACAAATTTACTGCACACCTTACAACTTCCGACAAGTTCGCTGTAATGTTTGATTACGAAGTGCTTATAGAAGTCACCCAATCGGATGATAGATGTATTTCAACTAATTTGTTTGTTCACTTATTGCTTAGATGTATTTCAACTAATTTGTTTGTTCACTTATTGCTTATGGCTGAACATTTTTGCGGTTGATGTAGTTACGACGCAATTAGTACTGTTGGTCTTTAAGGTTGTACCATTGTACATTTGTGCCATTACTAAAACTCTTTTTTCCGCCTCTATACGACACGCAGAAGTGAAAAAATTCGTGAAGTCGTCGCCAGCCGAGGTGATCTCCAACCTACAATATTATCGGAATAATGGAGTACATTCGCACTTCTGCGATCAGCACTTCACCGGTCTCGCCATGTAAATCGCCATCAAAGAACGGCCCAATGAAGAATCGTCAGGAACGCTAGGCACCAACTTACGGACTGGAGCACCTTGAGTGCCGCCCCAAGGTGTTCCACCAAGCCCCTGTTATTACGAGAGATTACACACATTCACTACGTTCAGAAATCAAATGATAATTGATTCGCTGGTGTGCTGCTTAAATAGACGAATTCGACCGGAGTGGAGCAAGGACAAGATGATTTGTCGAAACATTTGACCAAAGTGTGCGCAGAACGAATGAACGCGTTTCATCTGTTGTTTCCTCCGACCGCCCACCGAGAGCTTTCAAATGGTTCTTAGGGCGTAGATTTAGCTATAAGTAGCGTTACACGTTTACATTTATGGTGTCCGTCTTAAATAGTGCAACAAGCGGTACCGTGAACGATAGATGTTGGTTGATGGTCAGCCATAAAAATAGGTTTAACTATGGCGGTATATCCTTGAGTCGCGTTTTTTCTACAGCTCATTCAGTGTTGTTTAGGTAAAAATTGATATTGAATGCAAACGAACAGAACATAAAGAAAAAACAGCCATTTAGAATAGTGTACATAACCAACAACTGTGAATTCGTCTTACATCGCATACGGGCTGCTAGTCCATTGTGGCCAAGAATAACTTACATTGAATTCGCGAATTCATAATCAGATATCCGAAGCAATACTGAACTGTGGGCTAATTGTTCTAAGGCACCAGTACAAACGCCATCCTTTCGTTTGGCATTTGCTAAGGTTAAATTAAACGTTTGCGGGCCATCTTGTGATACCGGAAGTAAAAACGCCAAATGCTTTACAAGAAAATGTCTTTATTGCACTACCAAGAATCGGTAAAATCTAGATAATAATTTAAACGTTTAAGAACTTAGTTAATTATGATCTTATTTGTTACCACTCAGTACGTGTACGCTGTGAGACGTGTCCTGCCACAAACTAAAATTAAAAATTAGAATTATATTTATTAGAACCTAGCAATTACTTGTATTTTGTTACCCGTTGGTACAGCCGAGAGGAGTGAGTCAAGCCTGGAGAAATTATGACGAGATACGGATTTTCCTAAATTTCAATTTTTTGCGAGCTAGCCGCGTAACTTCTCTACTCAGCGAAGCTACCTCTGACCGAACAGAACTACTTTTGTTCCAGCCTAATGTCACTAAAAAGGATTAGAAGGTAAAACCACCTGCGGGACGTCAGCATGCCGAAGCCTAGCCAGTTCGCACGCTAGCACTTTTCATAGACAAGCCATCCTAGATGGTTTTAACCGGCAGCCAAAGCCAACGTTGTGATATCGCCACAACGAACGAACTCGGTCGTGCATTTCATATCATAACACTATCGCACCGCCCGACGCGGAATGTTACTTGAACGCAAATTCACGAATGATTTTGTCAGTCATTTCGACCACCTCTGCTTACGTGTGACAACCCTGTACTTTCGCGTCGCCGTCCGTTCGTCACCCTGTCCCGATCCAGATTTCACTTCGTCACCCAGCGTAAGTAATGTCATCTCGCCGACTTGCCGTATCACAGCCCGGCGATGGCTCCAGTACTGAATCTGTCGCTTGCTTGCATTCCACGCCGGCGTGAGTTATCGTTGCGGCCAGCTGCGCGTCACGCTCTATTCGGGGAATATGGTACCGTAGCTCATCGCACGCAGCCGCCGTTCCTAGGATGGACATCGCGCAGCCGGCAGCCGCGTTGGCCACCGGTAGATGCGTAGAAACGTTAAGGCAGTAAAGTAGGAGCCAACAAACGGCTCCAACAGCCATGGCCGTCCGCGACGGAAAAACGTGACGCCAAACAAGGCGAGCCACACAAATCATATCCGACTGTGTCAAATAGGGAATTGGAGACTTTCTCCCACGCAGGTTCACAGGCCGACTGGAACGCCACTCGAGTGTATTTAGGTCCCTGGAGGCAGAACTTACGGGGCCTTTTCCCTATACGCCTAAAACCAACTGGCCATTCAGTTTGTGAGCTCACGCTGTGCCAGTCGAAGCAGGAATTATTGATATCCATCCAACGGGACCAGCTCCTCCCTGGTTGACAGAGGCGCGCAAGCTGTGATCGTACGAAAGTGCAACGTCGTATAAGAGCTGGACACGAGCCGTTGGTCGTTTTCCGTGAAATATATTTATACACCTATATAGCCGATTTCAATCGTTCCGTACGCGCGCGACAACAAGAATGCGCCCTGGAGCCACCATGAACGTTATGCACGTTCTTCTCATTGGATCAGCTGTGATTATGCTCTACACGCATGCCAGTGTGGCAAAGCCGACAGGTAATGTGGTAACACTCGTTGCGCGAAACTTCACGGTGGTTGTAATAATACCTCCCAGAACCACCTTTCGTCCTACATGTTCGTCACTACAGTATGAAAATATATTCACGCATACGTTCATGAAAGGAAATTGTGTGGAAAACCCGCACGTTGAGCGAAATCAGTTCTACCACAGATGTTACCACGGGTAAAGTTCAACCATGTCTTTTCGGTTTATATTTAGTACCAATTACACCGTCTTCTCTCTTGAGAAGATCGAAGAAAGCAGGATTCACCGTTGCTAGCCGTCGTTGTGCAAGAACAGTAAAATATGACTTTACGAAGGTAACGGGCAGAGAGTTGTAACGTAGATCGACAAGAAGATTCGGCTACTATATATAACCATCAGCAACTTGACAGCCTCTTAGACCTATATGGACATATATCTGAACATATCTCTTAGACAATACCTCAATACATATCGACACAATGTGTGTGTATTGAGTCAATGCTCTTACGTACATTTGTGTATTCTATTTCCTCTGCGTGTGTCATTGACATTTTCAGAGGATGACACAGGAAAACCGTGTGTTTGTCCTCGAAAATTTGCGCCGGTGTGTGCTCGAGACAGCCGAGGAATGCAGAGGTAAAATTAGTTTATTGGGAAAATTACATGAGATCTTTGTTAGCGTCTTACTTTTCGCGCGGTTTGACTCATGGGAATTCATTCTAATCTGCTCGAAATATTCAAAGTTAAACTGAACTCGTCTAACGAATCTGGCAGTTCTAGCGCCTCACATATAGCAAGGTCGTTATAGAAAAAAATTGATGCGCTCAAGTTAACGCCTAAACTTAACGTTACCGGAGTGTATAACCCAGGGCGTTTAATCCATAAGGTTTAATACAGAACGAGTTGAGAAGGCCACAGACGAGCAATTGTGGTGGGTCCATTTGAAATGTTCTCACTTAGGTAGAACGTCTTTGCTTGCTTATCGCAAAAAGCGACGAAGGCGAGGGAGACGGAAGTCTCCGTCGCCTATACTTTGCTAACCATTTTAATCATTTGCATGTACGCATTTCAGAAGCTTCGCGAACGAATGCATAGCTCACTGTGAAGGCTCTGAGGTAATCAGGGTCGGACTTTGTTTGCCTCCAGAACTCGAATCGACGAAAAGCGCTTAGTCAAAATCGCGTTTCAGGGATAGGCCTCACGACGGACGGGTCCCTTTGTCCGGTGACGAAAAAAGTTACTTCAGCCCATATTTTTGCATGGGCTAAAGTACCCGTGAATTGCTTAAGCGAACAAACTAACCGGAGTACGCTATGATATACGTTGAAGTGGGCCGTGGATTGATTTTCTCAAAAATGTCACCGAAAATAAACGCGTAATTACAGGCAGAAGAATACGAGAGGTGCGAATGTGTTTTTCTTTCTCGCAAAACGACGCTACGAAAACGCGCCGCTAATGTAAAAACGTTCGCACGGCACGCGCCCCGCAGGATGCTCGTACAACTCTTTATGAATAGACAAGTTAACTGGATAGCAGGTCTCTGAGCCATGTTCCCGGACAATCCGTGGCTCCATGTGTTTTTTCCTCGAAATGCTATAACGAAACAATGAGCACAATTCGTTCTCTCCAACCAGCAACCAGGAGCTGCGGCGAATGCAACGATTATAGACGACTTCAACTCGATAGCAGCTTAAGTGAATCTCTCATCAGGTACTTAATATTGATATCTCATTCATGATGGTCCAGCGACGAATGGCGAAGAGGCTGTCCAACGAACCATGACATGGTCCGCCAGCAGGACTGCGAATACTACCACGCGACTTTACATAAGCAAAACGAAAACCGGAAGTACACGTTCGATAGCGACGCTATCGATGGCTTCTTCCGTGAGGTCGTGTTGAAAAGTGACGAACTTTGTGGGCCAGGGAATCATTTTCGGCTTACGGAGCCATCGAATGCCGAATTCGAAAGTCCACATCGCTCACGCGGGTATAGCTCGCTTCGTTGCGATGTCTAAATCTCGAGAACCCTACCTAACCTTCTGGCCTTCTAACCTTCTTCAGGATGGCCCCAGAATGGGTACTAGCGTTACCGAGAGCTCCACGGCAAGTTCAGGAGGTCTCCTGGAGTTGTTTGCGCTGATTGTTTGTTACCAGGGGTAATTCTTGTACATGAATCTCCCCAGGGCGGATAACACAAATCTATTCAAGGCGGTTTACCGTTACATGATTCATCGAAACAAATCAACAGTTTTATGGTTACTTCTGTTTCTACATGGTCCTTCGTGCTGCTATGGAAATGGCCATAGGACCGCGGGAACTAGGCCAGCATCGACGCCTATCCTCGTATGAACATGGCCTTGTCGTCGAAGATATCCGCTTGGCATTCTTCACGATCTGTATTCTCGCCTGCGTGTAGGAATCACCTGTCCTGTCCAGAGGCTCAAATGTCTTCGAGATTTGCTTGCTCCGGGTTTCCTCGGGAGCGACCATTGTCGAGGTGCCGAGCGTGGCCACCAGGATGAGTTTCGAACTGTCGATAACCTGTTTTATCGCGTTTTTGCCCGGTTCTTCACTGGTAGATCCGACCGGAGCATCCCCGATCGACCTGAACGGTGATGAATGCGTCAAAGCACCCGGTGACCAGAGCGGTCCGGTAGTCGACGCGCACGACGATGCGTACTCGTGGCTCGTGGAGGAAGAGGACAGCGACTGCGGGGTACGCACAATAGGAGACGTTAATTCCAGTGGGGTTGCCGTACTTGGTTAGAAAGTAGAGAAACGGCAAAGATGGAGATCTTGACGTGTGTCGACATCAGCGCGTCGAATGGAAAGCTTGCCAGTTACGTCGTGTCAAAAGTTTGGTAGCCGCTGATAAAACAAAGTCGGCTGGAGAGGTCCACAAAGCCGGACCTGATGGTGAAAACGGCTAGGCCACTCTTCAGGACAAGCCCTAGTGCGCGCAGTTTAGTCGCACAGCGGACGCGTTTTCGAGCAACTTTAGACGAGTTTTTCGAGTATGGTAGTATTGCCCTCACAGTGCAAACTCTAGGCCCACAGGAACACGGCCTTCGCAGATAGAGTGTCTTCGAGTGGCCTACTATTCTTCGAGTACACA
>MNPL01029414.1:24918-40706 GCA_002081605.1 Tropilaelaps mercedesae | reverse complement strand
TATATATATATATATATATACTATATATATGTATAGTGCCGTTGGCGCCTGCCATAATATGTCGCTGTTCTAACGTACTTTCTAAATTGGTGCCCATGCTTTTTATGAGCACGACGATGCCAATTAAACTGAATCGCTTACTATCCAAGTCTTGAGCTATCCGGCTGCAATCAACCCATGCAAACGCGCTTAGACTATTACGCATTAGGATGGGTAGGTATATACATGATACATTGTAATTTGTACTTATCGAAATGCGATTACCGTTCTGAGGATCTGTGGGGCTATGCCAGCGATAAGCATGGCCTATTAGTGTTCGGTTAAGTCACGCCTTAATTAGGGCCATTTGGTAACACGAAGGGTTGCCTGCCTTGCGTGTATCACACCGACAAAAGGAGGCCATTTGACTACTGGGTTCAGGACAAGGCCGGAACAGCCGGAACGGAGCTCAGATGCTCCTTCTGAACGGAGCTATTTCAGGGTGAAGCCCTCAACCCTCACCGGCACAGTTTTCCGTAGTAATCGACACTTGGATCTTGGTTTTGTTGCCGGTCGTATCAGTTTCACGTAGGGATGCTGTTCTATGTCACGTTTTGTTTCAACGCACGCAAGTATTAGCCTCGATCGCCGCAAATTGAGCACACGCCCGGTGCAGCGGCACGCGTTCGTCTTTGACGAATTTCCACGCCCAGTAATAAGAACTTCCTATTGAAGCAGTAGAGGCGCAAGCCGATTAGACTGGAGCTTGATAGGCGTATACTGCAGGGCCGATTCGTACAGCATCACACTAGATTGTAAACTCAGTTTAGGTTGTAGCTTTCCCTGGGCAGTGGTAAAGCCCAGAGCGGACCAGTATTGGCGTGTATGGCCTGGAAACTACAATCGGCTAGCAGTTGGCCCGAGCGCGTTACATATTGGACAAAAGAGATCTGTTCGCTGAATTTCAGAGAACTCTAAAAAAAAAGATGGCCTACAGGCGGTCGTCTGGTAAGCGCGTCGATAGAACGATGCTTTACTAAGTCGCCGGCGTGCCTACAGGCATTTAGACTGAGAAACGCCCAACAATCTGTTCGCAGGCATGGACACGTAACGCTATTGGTCACGCGAGAAGAGCCGGCCAGATTGGTGTCCTCTCATTTAGCGTGACGTAGGCTGGGTGAAAAAGGCTGTTCTCGCTTTTTGCAATGAACCAGCTTAATGGTTTGTATCAGAACGTGGTCGAGGTGGATGACCTGACAGTAATATTGAAGCGACGACGAACTCGTCGGCCCCGTCATTAAGGCCACTGCTTCAGCCGAGCCATAGAAGGCTGCTTCGCTTCTTCTCTGAGTCGACCTTCATTAAACCTGAACAACCACTCTTGCCACACCAAATCATTGTGGCTGGAAGGTTCTTACGGCTGTCTGAAGACGAAAAAAGCGTTTCGATGTATGACATTTTGCGGATATATGTCATGTGTTGCTTTTTTGGCCACGGATTTTCGAATCGGATCGAAACGACAGGCAACGTGAGTTTCTTCAGACTCCCACTAACTTCCTTTAGTGCTGACCATCGGCCGAGCGTTTAACGCCCATAGTATTGCTGTCGTGTTGCTTCGTAAAATGGACCCCATACATGTAAATGTTCAACGACAGACACAGAGCCCGCCTACCTATGCGTTCTGTACGCACATGCTCGATTTTCTGTTTGTTGAAAGTCAATAGATCTATAGCCCAATCGAGATCTACGCAACAATGGTAATAATAATAATGGTAATAATAATGATAACAATAATAATAATAAACTTGAGAACGCGAGCAGAAAATGCTCAAAGCAAAAGAACAGCATAATCTAGTTAGGTGGGGTGCCATACGTACCAGTAAATTCCTCCATCTCATCCACGTATTTACGGAAAACAAGAAAAGCAAGATGCACCCACTTATAGTCACTTACATGATGAATATATGCGCCTTTATGGCGAGCATTCTTACACATGAAGCTTGTTATGCTTCTGTAACTTGTGACGTCTGCACTCTAGCAGCCTGCACAAGCGTATGCACACTTCGTGCCTCTGATTCTCAGTAGCAAAGTCAGTCAACCATTCTCGATTTTCATAAAGCTTATCTGAAACGCTCTCGTCCTTACAAGAAGTCTGAAAGGAGCTCTGCGCACTTTACTCAGTCACCTGTTGGCACGCTCGCGGTAAAAGGCTCGTCACGAAATCGTCCTCCTTCTTTGCGTGCCTCACAGGCCATTTTTGTTGTCACGGTTGGAATGAATGTCCTAGACCCGACGCCGTTTCTTGTTGCGTTAGCGAATGTGAATGAAACTCTTTTAGACGAGCGGGTGTAGATTTATCATGTGGCCTTTAGCGGCATAATCTCAGCGAAATGTTGTAGATAATGCGAGAACTCAGGGGCCACGCATTTCATCGTTGCTCATCAGAGAAAATCAAACTTTCGTGGTTGTGCCGTCAGGTTAGCAAACCTGCTGGCCAACCACCGTTCGAGATGGGGCGAGATTGCGTCGTTTGCTGTGGAAGAATCAGCATAAAAATCAAATACGCAAAGCGAACTTGTACAGCGAATGGTTCATTTTGTTTACTGTTGTAGAGTGCATGGGTGCTAAAAACTAGATTGGGTTAGGGGTTGCTCTAGACGATTGTTTCCGCCGAGCAGGCAAGGTCGGTGTGAGGGTCGGTGAAGTACTGTATCAGATGTACTTAAGCCACGGGACCTCTGAAAATCACTAGGGGCTGGCACCAGAGTAAAATTGTTGAAATTAACATAATGACTATACGATTAAGCCACGAGATTCTCCTTATCGAATATTGAGAGTTATGGATGCCCCATCAATTATTATATTAAACTACGCTAATTACTCGGATCGGGAATTGTCTTTTGTTAAATTAATCGCACAACGGTCAGCGGTAAATAGCAGTGGTTGATTATTATCATGCTTTATAACATACATTAATATTTTTCCTTCTATTGTAATGCTGTGCTGTCATATTTTCTGCATTCTTACCTAAGTGCACAGTCGGTGTTTGAATCTATGGCCTAGAGCGCAGTACGAGCGTGGGTGATTAATTCTATTCAACTCCTCAACAAGTTTTGATGATAGTGACAACAAAATGGGTTCTCAAGCTGTTGACCTTCGTAGCGTTCTAAGAGTGCTGTGAGACGTCCTGTATTGAAGAATCGTCTGAGGCTAGGATATAATCGTGAGGGACCTAATGAAACAGAATGACCATTAAAATCACTCGTGCTGCAAATACTTCGTTCGGCTGACAGAGGGCTTCAGCAGCTTTTTATAGACCCCTCTTTCCCACGCTCGTCCACTCGTCTTCTGAAGTCGATTGACCCGTGCGGCGAATCAACGGCCTAGTGTCCATTACCGAGTTCTCATGCAAATAGAGGGTTTTAATCGCCTTTTCTCCTTAAACTATGGCCGAAGGAAGACGAAAATCGGCCCTGTGTTGCTTTCCGTCACATTGCTATTGATTTTGGGCTCCGCACGTGTTTCTTCTGTGGCAAGGCTAGCCTGGAGCCAAGACCGGCCCAGTAGGATGTGTGGCGAGCCGTACCGCGCGCTATGACATCGTCAAGCCACACTGTGGCTACCGGGTGAGATTTGCTACGAGAGGCTGGCCCAGCCGAAAAAATCTTTAGCTGCTGATGACTAGCCCAATTTCTCAGCTTCCTCAGATACGGCCTGAAGGCGCAGTCGTGTCTATAGCGCTCTAATAATCCCGGTTGGCATCGCGATGATGCATATTGCCAACAACTGAACAGCGGTCGACGAGAAAGCGGCCAGTTAGCGTTGGTCAACGCTGACAATCGATGGCATCCAACAGGCAGGAGAGTAAAGTCTTCAGGAGAGATGTACGATGATGTAAGATGATATAGGCCGCACAAAATGAGAGTATCGAACAGTTGCCTTGGCCTATTTTCGACACTGGGCTTCAGATAGCCGAACAAAAAAACGCCTATGCAGACAACAATAAAGTTCGACGCCTTGCCAACATTACGCTAATGCTCTGGCATCTCTGACTGCAGGCGCTGTTGAATTATGGACTCTGGAGATTTTAGAGGGACAGAGAGAAAGAGATTGCAGACAGGATGAACAGACACAACTGAATAGCAATGCTAAGAGTTCGCCAGCTGCGGATGTGCTCTAACCTAAAACAGTTGGCCTGAAGAAAACTGCTAAATTACAACCGAAGCACACGCATCACTCATCTATTCGTAAACGGAGTTGGCCCAGATTTTGGGCCACTGCCCGGCAAAATGCGACAGGACATTTGTCTCGTCTCAAGCGAAGGGTCCGGCTGACCGGCTCAACGGTGCACGTTGTGCAGGTACGATCGCGCGTTTGTGTTTTTGAGCCATATTGGTGTATATATTGAAAAGGCCGTGACATAATTGTTGCAAAGGAACAGGACCTCAGCCTCCCTGTCCTCTTCTTCGAGTCAGACGCATTGCGTCCGAGCGTCACAGATATTGGTAATTGCACAACTTCTTCGTCTCCGATATATGAGGATATTGTATTCGTCGATGTGCCTCTGTCGAATCGAGTGAATCGGACGCGCTCAGGTGTCGGGCCTATGTCTGATGGGCAAGTATGGCATGATGTCAGACTCGTCTGAACGGAAATGAACGGGGCAGTACGCGAATGAGACGATACCTTACCGAAGAATTTTTGATATGTAACCAGTCAGAGACTATTGCTTGGCCGAACAATGGTTGTGTTGAGCGTGCATCTTATGCTTAGAATAAGGGAAAAAATTACGGTTTAAACGCATTGGGACGCCTAGAAGATGACACTGATTAGTGGGTTTTAAATAATTAGCTAGAATGACTGGGCCGCGTAGTATAAATCCTATACTAGTACTACTATTGAGTTCGCCATGCAATATTTTGCGTAGACGCAGCTGTACATAGCTTTAGAGGAAGTGCTCAAGTGCTATACAAAGCTCGTGCTAGTTTTCTTTCTTCTAGAATCGTTTCCCTTCAGTGCATGGAAAAAGCTCCGCGGAATTTTTCACATGAATTCTGCTTTAATCTAATTCGTGTCCTTGCAAAAACTGCTCAACGCATGCAAATGTCTACAGATGTATTCATTAATCTTTACCAAAGCAAACTCTCATTCTGTACGACGTCATGGCGAAATGGCACATTTGTTTAACCTGATGTTATCGGATTTCGGAGCGGCCCAACGCACCATGACTAGACCCCGAGGGCCCCTTTATACGCCATGGTTTTCTTTCTTCTAGATGCAAGGGCCATAATGCATTTGTGCCACACTGGTCAGCTACAGGGCGGCTTTCCGTCTTGTCGTTTACGTGTTTCGACCAGTGTATAGATGCACTTAGAGTTGCTCTTTTGGGAACAATCAGATCTCGCCACAGTAACGGTTTCGAGGACACCGGAACTTTCTAATAAAGCCTTGCATTGGGCGACGGACGTCCCGTCTGTCGTGGACGGGCAAGCGAATCTAACAGTATTTGCTTGCCACGGGTGTATCTAAACAGAAACATAATTCTACGATGTGCGGTTTGTCCAGCGTTAAATCCTGCGCCTGCTAAAGCTCAAATACAGGCCGAGTCAGCACTCGCTTTTTCGAATATATTGACCATACGCTCCGTACGGCGTTGTTAACGCGCATTTGCAACCAGGAGCGGAGGTTTTTTTCTTTGCGAACGTGACCCTGACGAAATAGAATCAATGGAACGGCGGGCGAAGGAGCAGGCAGCAAAGCATCGCTTGCAAAACTGCCAAAAATTCTGACAGACGGTTAATGGTTGACCTTCCGGCGGAAACTCTGCGCAGACCGTGGTTCGTTGCGCGGGGGCGACTACGGGTCTTGCGCCACATCTTCTGCTATCGTTTATAGCGCAGAAGCGTTCGAGGCCATCTTCGAGTGCCGGACGTTGGGAGCCTACCGCTGGCCGACCTACTTCTGCGCCATGCCGAGCTGATGGGGGCGAAAGAAGCCGCTGCGAGCGGTTGGGACAGGAATTTGTCACGTAGCCTTGACATTCTTGCCGTTTTCCGATAGACGAAGTGTTCTGGGCCTACTCGAGTAGCTGTATTAGACATGCGGATACTCTGTCGTCACGTCAGGATAGCCGATGCTCGAGTATTAACGTTTCGGGCAAAATTGAGTACAGGCTGTGCACGTCGACTAGGTGAATCGTCGCATCGTAATGGCGTTGGTTCAGGTACTCGCGATAGGGATTGGTATCTCACAACGTCTGACTTTGCTGCTATAAATTGGCTAGCATTTGGCCAATAAGTGCAGGGCAATGGTCACCTGGCATCTGCTGAACTGTGGAAGACAAGCGAGTTACCTAAGAAAAATAGCTTATCATGATGTTCTCGCAGGAAACCGTCAGGTGTACGCGTGTATTTCGTTTAGTCAATGCTCATTTGGTTAAGGGGTTTTAGTTGTGGGTTAAACGTCGGTGTATGCCTTCTTCTGCTCGTCAGTTTGTAAAAAAATATAGCGAAATATGAAATGTAATGAGAGTCAACCCTCAACTATCCAATACAGCTGCGTAACTAATAACCATGCGCTAAGCACAGCGATGCAAAGGTCAGAAATTACTCTAATCATTATATACGCCTGTGTAGCGTGATTACTACATTTATAGTCGTCGACACTAATTTTTAGTATTAGATTAATCACCCAGGAAACAAAAAACGGCATCTAGGGTAGAACATAACAAATCAAACAAACGATTACCGACTGTGCTAACGGGGTTCTACTCTCGGAACGTGTGCATATCTCCTTCAATATGAGCTTGCGCTTGCAACACTCGTGTATACACAACACAAACATTCGAAACGAAGTTTAGCCGTATCCACGCATTGCCACGACAAGGCAGGGGTTTTCATTCTGATTGTTCGACACATTTAACGTTCGAGGGTCAACGTCTTGTTCGATACCTGAGGGAACAATTGCTCCCGAAGCAAGTGTTCAAGGGTTGAAGTGTTCGAGAAGCGGAAATCGACTGTGGTTGTATTGCCGTTGTGCGCGATACGAGGGACTAGGACGCCCTTGATCCTGCGACCGCCCAGGCATCGTACTAGCGTGACCTTTCCGTTGATCACGTCCCCCTTCACTTTGTGGAGACAGGCTAGTAGAACGGTGGGAATTTTGATAGCTGGTGAACGGTTTGCCGTCACGCCGGGCAGTACCCAGCAGAGGTCAACAACTATAGCCTGAATCTAACATGAACAAAATCGTGCATAATGCATTATCCCTATGCTAAGCTGCCACTCAAAAATTAATAAGATCACGATATAGGCTCAGATCGATGGAGTAAGTGTCAATAAGTTACTGTTAAGTGTCAATAATAATTGATAGATTTATAAAGCGAAGCGCGGCGTCTTCAGCGGCGCCATCCAGTGGAAATGGAGATCCGGCGATCTTTCAGCATCGCCAAAACAGATGTGGACGACGGTGAGTGTAAGCCTGTCTGAGTAAGCGGTGGTTTTACTTTGTCCAAGCACAAAGGCCTGTAAGGAAGGATATCTGGCTTTTTCTCGGCTGCACTGGAACTCTCGGGATCGCCACGAGAATAGAATTCAATGCAAATAAGCGGTGCCTTGTGACATGAAATGGGCCGTTAGGATGGCCGTTGAACATGAAATCCATTGGATTGCTCACTCGTTTAGGTGGACATTCTGCTTAATTATACTGCAGCTCGGCAACGACGAATAAGCTCGCATCCCAAACAAATTGGCGCACACATGCCACGATGAGAGCGCTGACGAGGAGTAGGCTCACCGAAAATGCGCCTGACCTATAGTCTTTAATGGGTCTCTGCGAGACCGGTAGACCGCAGGTGTAGTTAGTCACCAGTTAACTTGGCTATCATGGCTGCTAGCTCAGCTCTCAGAAAACCTGTGAAAGTTTCCATAAATTACTTAGCCTCGATACACTCATTCACGTAGATTTCTGACAATATCTTCGGAGTGTCAGCCTGTGAACGGCCCCGCGCAGAAATCGATACAAGGGCAGATCTAACTGAAGTATGCTTTGCTCTGAAATCAAATTGTATTTCCACTTCAGATGTTTTTAAGGTTACGAGATAGTTGCACATATATCTCTAAGATTTTTTCTCACAATATGATCTACGCCTCCGTGACGAAAGAAGGCCATGGCCGTTTTTGCCATTTTTTCTTATTGAAAAGTGGCTAGATATAGCTGGCTAAATTACTGAGTTGGTTACGCAGTTACTGAAAGTTGAAGGAATACCTTCACAAGTTTGACGGGGAACGTTTATAACTCTACGCTCGCGGTACGCGTCGCGTTTTCGCCAATAAACGTTCTCGCTGCCATAAAACCAGCCCAGTTATCAAAATCGTACACACCGCATTTCTACCACTGTTTGTCTACTACATGTGGAATATAGTGCCCATTTTTACGAAGGTTAACAGTTCAGTGTATGCGAATTGCCGAAAGGCAACTAAAAACCCTGATCGATGAGGGTGTCAGGCCTCGAGCACTTTGAGCACGAGGAATGTCCGCCCAGGCGAGCCTATCGACAAGTAAGACCAGGTAGGACGCGACGCTTTGAACCGTCCCCCAGAACTGGAAACAGGTAGCACACCTGATAATTATTCATACCCATTGGCGTTCGCGATGGTGTGGTAGCTGACGGACTTTTATCGACGAATGCATTCTCTTGTCAAGCGAATCTATAGAAGCGCGCATCGACGCCCGACGTGTATCACGTCCAACCGGGCAACCGGCGGGATAGGCAGCGTGCGGATATAATCGCGTTTTTGTACGATCAAACATTGTCGCCTGTTCTCTAAGGGAGAGTTCTGCTGCTTTGTTCGATAAATTAACGATCTTGTCGGTGCTCAATCAAACTCTAGCCAGGCGTTTTTATTCGTGTTCGCACACAAGGGCACTAAAACGATTGCTGCGGAAACGCGGTACTCTAGCCGAATAAACGAGACCTATTCCTTTGAATTATTTCCCTGGACGCGCCCACACTAGACGCATTCCCCCGCCGGGTCAATATTCGTGAAAATCTTGTGTGACACCAGCAACGGTTGCATTTCGTTCGTACATACATTTCCGTCAAGGCACACGACGTTGCCCTTGGACGCAAAAAGAACTGCTTCGTTTCGAGAACAGCTACCGTGAACACGTTAACGCAGCGACGTGTGTTCATCAGATTTTTCGTTCCGCACGGACTGACTGGCCGCATATTCGTCGACAATCGACCTGCCATACGAGAATTTCGCAGCCACCTCAAACCGTGTCAAGTAAATGGTGACACGGCGGCGAAACGCGCGATTCAGTGTTTTGTATCGAGCACAAAAATCGTGCAGAAGTTCGAAGTTGTGCTCGAAGACATGAGATTTGTACTGCGTCACATTTCAAGGCCATCTCGGGCAGGACCGCTCTTTTTGTCATTGCAGGAACTCGCTGCTTAACTAGATGCCCTCTTTTCCCTATGCGGTCTATTTTTCCTCTGGCTGGGCCGTTTTTCCACAGGGGGGCAAGTCGGTCAGTGTCTACGACCATGCAGTACTGACATGAACTGCTTTGTTACCTGGCAGGCTCGCAGTCGCACGTCGTTTTTCGAGCGTCGATCATCTCCGGTAAATATGTTGCTGAATATCTCTGCTGCATTCCGCCACCCGTGAGCGTCTGGCGTTCGTGTACGCTTCGGTACTGCGACGGTCTAGGCGGCTCTTCGTTGTTCCTTCGAGCAGGCAACGACGCCTTCCGAGATCCTACACCTGGGCCTCTATCCCTGACAGCCGCCCCTACCGAGGAATGCTACCGACCTAAAAATAGCCTCGTCACACCCTAGTACATGTCTGTGCCTTCGACAATTCCGCATCTTGCTCTATTTTTAAGTTCTCTTTCTGGCGGTCGGCGCGCAAGAACCTCAATCTTTTCGCGGCGTGCCAACACGGTGGCTTCAACGACGATTCGTAGGGGCACCCTGTCCTTCGTTTTGGTTAGCTTCGCCCCGGGCCAAATTCGTGCCCGAGTGAAAAAATCACGCAAACATTTGCAAGTCGAACTCGCTATTATTTTGTCGTCTTGTGCTCCGCTAAAAATACTGCTCGGTATGGCATAGCGTCCTTTGAGCGACGTAACTTCTCGTTAACGTCGTGGGTGGCTCTGGGTCCCTTTCGTTCTTCTGGCTCATAGCCTTTTCCAGAGGTGCTCTCTGAAAACCTCGAGATTGTTCCAACATTAATCGGCCCTAATGGCAAAGGCTGACCTTCATTGTCCTCATCCAGGCCATCATTCAACCTTCATTTGCTAACTTCGGCAGCAAAACTCCACGAATAATCCGTTCAAGTCGCGTCCAGTTACGTTAACTGTGTTCTATCCTACTCAGTTACCTACCCTACGTTAGCGTTGCGTGCGCCCTCAGCGCGTCGGCAGGCGCAAACCGCACGGGTGAATAAACCGTCTCTATATGAACGCTTGAACGACGCGTGTCGCGAGCTGCGTGCAACCCGATTTGAGACAGTTCGTAGCCTTCGTGTGGCACTGCAAGAAAACAGGCCCCCTTCCTGTTCTCCCATCGAATAATCAGTAAAATTCATTGTCGTCGAGGTCGCGAGGTTCAGCGCTCGGTTCACTGACGAAGTGTCCCGTCTTGTTGAGCACGCAGTAGCCAGTTCACGACGCGACGAATCGCTTGTCTGTTGTGTCACTGCCGGTCGCGGTTCAACGCTGACCTTGCGAGGCGATCGCGGTGAAGCGATCGCTATCGCCATTGCATTGGCATTCTTCATAGCAGCCACTTCTTTCCTCTTTTTTCCCCAACTTCCTAACCGAACCGCTGTGGCCGGAGCGTCGACTTGTTTCCCTCCGTTTCCAAGACCTCGCCACCCGGCGGTCCTACACATAAATGTCAGGCGCCATCAACCGCCCTCAGCCGATGACAGTGCGGCCCTCATCGTCGTCCGCATCGTGACGCAGTCGAATTCACGGCGCAACGAATGCCCCGCGTCGCATCTGACCAACTTGATGACGTACGAGTGGTGCATTCGCGCCGTATGCGAGGCTTTCCCAACGAGCAATGACAAGTCACGTTGGTGTGTGTGTGTGTGTGTGTGTGTGTGTGCGATGCGGTGATGTGTCACAGATTCGAGTAGTAGCTGAGGATGTGAACGCAAGCATTTGAGGAGGTCTCGCTCTTGTGGGCATTTCACACGTCGTCGTCGTCGTCAAGCACGACGTCGCCGTCTCACCCGTCCCCTGACAGTTGGACGAGGGAAAAATATGCAAATGTAAAGCATCCTGACGCGACGACGTAGGCGTACAAAGGCGGCGTTGGATGGCGCTACCATTAAATGCTGGTGAGGAAGTGACGCTCACTGGGTAGCTTCTTCATAGGTTTTGTTGTTGTGTGGCCGAGGAGAGGGAATAACCTACAAGTGGCTTTCATGCCTTGGACGCCTGTCGTTGTAATCACATAATCGGCCGTTATACGAACGCAGCTGAAATGTAGCTTCAATGACAGCGATGAATGCATTTCATTAGAGAACAAACATTATAGAGAAATACGCACGAAGCAGGCAGAGAAACGAGAGAGCGAGAGTCAGGGAGAGGCATGGAAGAGGAAGGAGTCTTATTCCGCACTATACGAGTATGAAGTAGAGATAAACAAGGTTGCCTGCAGTGATTTGCTCGAATCCCTGTAGACGCTGTTGTCATTGACAGGTGTCATACTCTTCGTAATGGCATTAATGCCGTGGCACTATCCCTGTGCTGCCGTTGCTTAACAGCCTTGGCGGTGCTCTGCTGGTGGTGGGCTAAGAGAGTTCGACGAACAACAACCTCGGGCTCGGGGTCAACAGGTGGTTCTTTGTTAGTGGTAGTGGCAGGGTTACCATATAGAGATCCTTGTTTCTGTCCCCTCTGCACTGCATAGATGCCTTGACGCTAGGAAAACGCGCCTCGTCGTTCGACGACTTCGGCAGTGCCCTCAGTGGGGCGATATTGATGATGAACTTATCACACACGTTAGATCGAACCTGTCCAGGTCGAGAATGCTTCGACGCGAAAGCCTAGACTTAAACTATATGATTCTGAGGACTGTGCTCTTTTTTGTCGTAAGCGGTGATTCGCGCTCTCACTGGGAGTGGTCGGGTGTCGCTGATTTGATTACTCTCGGCTTCTACGAGATACCCAATCGTTCGGTTATTCGGGGGATGGAACAGCTACCCTTGAAGAAATTGTGCGCGTGTTGATAGGATTCGGCCGTGACCTAGTGGCCATTTTGGTTTACGAGGGAGTCTATTTCGTCTGAGGATAACGGGTCAAAATGCTAACGAGAATAACTGTTTCATGCGCTTGTTCGAATTTGCCGCCGGTTTTTTGGCAGATTACTGCAAGGTTGATTAAGTTCCGCGTTGGGTTCATCGATCAATAGGCCTTGAACCCCCTATATCACATCTCAGGCAAGGACGAGACGACCGGGGAAAGTATTATTACTTAGTCGGAAATGTTTGCTATCCAAACTCTCCAATTATTAGCACTGCCTACCTATACAAAATACGGGAACAGCATTTCTGGGCTAGCAAAAGCGTATGCCTGAGGCGCTGTCGTTTATGTACTACAATGTCGCGCATACATCGTTGACATCTCACCGTAATCGTCCTCATCCTGAAACAATGGTCGCAAATTATCTACTCAGCTCAAAAACGACTTCAATGTTCTCTTCACAGCCGTATGCTGCACGATATCGTAAGGTTGGCCTAGTGTGTGACCATGCCCGGTCGTATTACGCTGGTGTATCCCAAAAAAAATACAACACCGCGATCGTTACAATGGCTACAACGTTTTTATTTCTTTTTTTTTGGTACGACGTTACTACAATGCGAAGAGTCTCGGCCCTCTGGCAAACGAAGGCCAGCGTCTGGGACCACCGGCATGCTCAGAGGCCACGGTGTTGGCATCAACAAGGGAAGGTCGCCGTGAGAAGAGGCGCTCACGTGATTGTCCCCGTCGCTCTGTTGTTCCGGCTTTTGGACATTCCTGTTACCGGTCTTTTTCTGGCGGCTGCTAACCGTGAAGAGGCGATTGCAGAAAATACGCGGACAAGCACTCGGTGCAATTCGCCGGTACACAGTTAGGCTTGGCTAAATGCCAGCTCTAGCTTAAATGTTTTTTTTTTGCAGTCACGGAAATGCCGCACGATCTAGGCCGCGTTAGGTAGGCGCTTCTCACGACTCTCAACTGTGCGAGTGAAGGTGGAGTCATGGTACGGTTGGAAGATATTACTACAAGAACATATATGCCGAATAAGGCATTTATCTAGGAACGAAACGCATATTGAACAATTTTTCTGCTATATCGTCACGGCTTAAGTTCATCCTTATTATTAGTTAACCGCGTAAATGAATCAGCATGGCAGAGTATTCTCGCAGACACCGAAGCCGTTGTCTCAACAGGCCGATTATCCACACGTCTGCGTGAATTAATTACTGAATTAACTATTTCGCCATTTAGCCTTGCAGGAAAATAAACAATATCTAGGCGCTCAGTTCTGCCCACTTCGAACGCAATTACCGTTCGCCTGTTCCGCAGAGGAGTTTTCTCTAGAAGAACCTACGAAATGTACAATTTCACTAGAGCGAACTAACTTCTAATGAATTTTACCGTCTTTTTTGGACCACAAATCAGAACTATCGACTGTAGAAATAGCCTATCTATACTCGGAACAAATGCTCGCGCTACAAAATGCGACTCGTGAAGAAACACACTTCGCTGTCCCTGCCACGCCTGTACACAAAGGGGTAACCTCAAGCGACCTCATACGCGCTGTAGTTCCACTACCGACTTCAGGCCTGAGGTTGCATATTACAAAGTAATCGAAGGAGTGCGTGGTCCCCAATAGGTCAACTCCATCGGCAACCGGAGCGAGGAAAAAATGCGTTCCGGACGACACCGACATCGGGAAAACGACGAAGACGCCCCCGAGTAATTCTTAGTCCGACCACGAACCGCTGGGCGATGGGACGCTTCCATCACGGGCGTTCGCCGTTAAGTGGCGCCTCGGCTGATCTTCAGATTTACCGGTTGCCGAGTATATGTCTCTCATGCAGCGCCATAACCGGACGCGCTCTGAGCAGAGGTTCCCTCTGATCGCTTCCCTTAGATCGCCTTCGCAGAGAGAACGCCGGCGAGCGACCCTGCGGAATATGAACCTGGTCGGTTTGTCTGTCTGGTCATTGCTCGCTATTTGCGTGTCGACATGTTTGCGCTGTGCTCGTCCTTCGAATCGATTTTCCACCGACCTTGGCCTATTACACGGCCAGGCGGCCAAAGGAAGCTGTCCGGAAACAAGACCGAGCGACTAATAATATTGACAGTGACGGCCTTGGATGACCTTTCGGTGGGCCATTAAATCAGCCGGATAGCATCTCGTCCTTCGTGGACATATATGTTCAATGTCAACTAGCGGACGAATTCTTCCTCGTTTTGAGATTGAATACTCTTTCGGATTGTCAGACACGACCGGTGGTGGAAGGATCACATCGTTACACAGAAGTTGTCCTCGCACAAATACATTTGATAATCTAGTTTTTGATCAACTACAAGAACTCGTCTAAGGCGACCGTTGAGATCCCTGTCGAGAAACGAGTGCGTCGATGTCGGCGCGGCCTCTTGCGCGGACATTTTTCGATTCGATTCCTACGATATTCCTACGGAAAAGCTATCTTGCGCAAAAGCCGCGAATAGAAACCACAACGAGTGAAGAGCTTCCACAGTAGAACCAATACCGAGCACAGACACAACCTAAGTGACACCCTGAGCGACAGCTACATGGTAGATATAATTAAAAGCGGCCTCTATCACCTGCCTAATTCGTCACTGAGAGGCGGAGTCAAGCGCAAACGGCAATTGCCTATTCTAATGATAGCCATAATCGTTCCTGCCGTCTTTGTCACCGGCCTGGCCCTCTTCATGGTGGGTTGTCACAACTGTTTCGATGAAGCGATTATAGTCTGCACGAGGTTATAAGGCGTTATTATACGGACATTGACACTGCTGATGTGCCCTTATATATATATTCAATTGATCAGTCAATCAACGAGACGCGCTGCAGAGAATGCAATGGCGTGGGTCGACATGTTGACGTTGACGGAGGGGCGCCAATATGTAGGGGGCCACCGTGCCGTAGTGGCCGTGCCTGGGCTTACGTTGGTTTTTTCTTCCTCCCCCCCTACTGTCATGCGATGCTCGCGTACTTGCAGCGCGTACAGGCTCGCGCGTCGAGGAGCCGAGCAAAATGTAATAAATGGTCGCCAATGTTTCAGGCGGACAAACACGCCGGAGACTGGTTGACACTTCAGGCAATGCGTTTGGTATTCGTGAGTCGCGTAATTATTATTATCGCTTGCCTTGGATACGTACGGCTAGACAATATAAAGCTAGAACGCGCTACTGGGCCGTTCACTTATCGGTTGTGTAATGCGTACGTGCGGAATCGTGCTATGATTTTCCCAGATGTGGTGGCCATGATGGTTTTTGGAAGGTCTGTATGACAGGTGGCCGTTCGATGCAGCTCCGAAATCATCCGTTTATGTTGTTGTCTATGGGACTTCGAGTGCGTAGCTGACCGCCTTGTGCACAGAGTGTAGATATATGCATAATTCTAACACTTCTGCTTTTTCCGCTTACTTCGTTGGGTGTCTGTGTGGACCATAGTAACTGCTATCGTAGAGGGGTTTGCCTTGGCCACCAAACAGCCTGGCAAGTAAGTTGACTACAACTGCCACCAAGACAAGTTAGATGAAATTGGAAAAGCA
>MNPL01029403.1:3189-13380 GCA_002081605.1 Tropilaelaps mercedesae | reverse complement strand
GGACCGGCGACCGCTGATGCCGTGGGGGCATGCCAGCAGGGGCATTGGGGGTATGCGACGCCGGTTGAGTGCGTAAAGACGGGGCTACATGGCAAGAAGTGGTTGGGCGGGCCGTGGGGTCGCGTGGGGACAGCTACAGCGGGGGGAGGCATGTCGGATCGGCAATGGAAATTGGGGCAAGACGTCGCGAAGTGGGAACGGGAGGTGGCACGAGGAGGGGAGAAGAGGGCTTTTGTTTTTCCTCGGTTCGCGGACGCTTCGGGGGCTTGAAGACGGCAGGTTTCCCCGTAGCCCCCACCCCCCCGAGAAGAGGCTCTTTTGCTTTGGTTCTCGCAGTCGCTCCGTCGAACGCTTGCGTCCTACGTCGCATGTGCGCCAGCCAGGAACGAGAAGAAGCATGGCCATCTCCGGAGCCGCCGAACGGCGGACTCAACTCGCGCTGGTGGTGGTGCACCATGGTGATATCCTTTCGGGCCGACGATGCCGTCATCTTCTTATTCGCTTTCGTTAACGAGAACAAAGCGAGATAGGACAAGAGCGAAGGAAATCTAGAGAGAAAAAGAGGGTGTCGTTGAAGGAAGTCGGTCCTCTTCGACTACGAGGGGTTGCACGGATGAGCGGAATGCGAATGGTGCGATGGCCAAATGTCATCCCAGCCTCTACTACTACTGCCACACATATCAATCTTGTTATTACGAACACTCACAAACAAATAACACTTTATACACATTTACATACATACATATGTGCGTGTGCAGAAATATACACATGTGCGCGAGCGCCTCGTCATAACAACGAAGCATCGCAGTGTCAAAATGAATGTCGTCACTCATAATGAGAGTAACTTCTGCATGTTAATTAGATAGATAGGCGTAATTAGTAAAAGTAACAGCCGTTGGCTGCCACTGCGCATCACTTACGCGAACATTCATTTGAAGACAGCGCAATCATGCGATTTCTATCGCAATATGGCTGCCATATGGGTGATTTTTTTCTTGTTTTCGATATTTCCCATTATCTGAACAGGGTAGCAACCCCCGACCCCCGACAAGAAGGGCGTCCCGTATTGAAGGAACGCCAGGAAAGCGTGACGACCCGTTTCTAGTTCGTAATGTTAACTTTTTTCAGCTTCGAAGCACTCTTAATTAGACCAGTCGACACGCTGCTGCAGAGCGACAAATACGTTTGTTGTCCAACAAAAGCTCCTACGATGGCTATCATTTTATCAGACAACCAAAACACGATTAGATGGTCAGGCCTGGCTGTAATAAAACATAAACAAGAAGTCAAGACAGCTACACAAGTCCAGCATGTCGGGTTCAGCGGCGGCCTGCAGGACTACCCCCCACCAACTTGCTCGTATATGCGCGCATTTAGGCGCTTCTTCGCCTGAAGAGCGAGAGCGTCAAATGCGTCCGAAGAGAAGGCAGCTTCGTATCTTCATATGCATACGAATGGCGAGCAGCAAGCACAAATTCTCGAAACGACAGAAAAGACAGACGCAAGCATATATATATATATAGATGTACATATATGCACCACTTAGGTCGTTCCATCACGCCGCTGTGACCGGCTCGCGATGTGGAAAATGTCTTCTCAGTGCTGCCAGTCCAGACTCTTGACTCCGCATATGCCCTCCTACCTAACTTAGGCACGACCGAGTTGGGGGAGTTCCGGCTCAGTTCCGCTATGGAAGACTGCCTACCCCCCAACACCTCTCAAAGCCCCTCGCATACTTGTACTGTACTTGTAGGTCCCCATATTTGACTGGCAATCGTAGAGGAGGACTGATTCTTTGCAGATGGCAAACAAGACAGTTTCTTAACTATACAGCCCCCGCGTAACGGGGGGTTGGTCTACCCATCTGCACAACCATGAAAGCCGCTTGGGTTCGCCTCGATGAAAGAAACAAGCTTGCCCTCCTTTGGGTCTATGGAAAGCACCAGGGAAACGGTTATCCATCTATCTCGCATTATCATATCAGCCTTGGCTGAGATATTTGGACCCAGCTTAACCACGAGTCAGGACGAGTCACGGAATAGATCGCGTATTCCGTGACTCCGCCAGTATAGACAGTCTGATCGGTTTCGCTATGAAGGGTCGAGTGATCAGACGAGCGTTTCCTGACCGGCATCTCCAGGTAAACCCGCAAAGACGTCATTTCGGCCAAAAAATTCGAAACACCCAGGTTAGGGTTAGGGTTTTTCCGCTATCCAGTGAAGCTTATTTCATTTCCTCTAAGGACTCCATAGAGTCCTTAGAGGAGTTCTCATCTAGCAGGATAGCGTCTGATACGAGAGCCATTGCTACGAAACGATACGGAAATCTCTATTTCCCGATAATCCGTTACGTAACGCAAAGTAATCGTTCGGTCAGATGCTGAACGTCTAACGACGAAGATCAAACCAACCGTTGAGATTCTACGAAGGGGTCAGCAGCAGGCCAATAAGCGAAAGAGTAGCCTATCATGGTAGGTCCGGTAACGCCATCTTAGCGTAGGTCCTAGACCAGCGAGTCCGCACGTGGGCCAGCCACTCTCTGGACTCAACAGCCACCATAATTATCTAATATTACATAATAGGGACATCTGTCGCGTAGGAAAACAGTCATAACATCACACACGCACAACAACAATCGACGAAAAACACTATCAAGCGCCACGTCTCCGGTAAGAAGCCTTCGGATGCAACGTCATTAATGACGCCAACTAACGAAAAAGCGTCGGCGTCGTTATTCAGAACCGAACTGACTGACTGACTGGCTATGCAGGAGCGTAACTCGAGAAGTGGCTACGAATCAGGCGTGAAGCGGCCTAGACTAGCGACTGAAGAGCTGGTGAAGCTTAGTGAAGGGCAAGGGAAGATCTTGCAACTGCGAAACGGTCTGCGACTTAGGCTGACTTAGGGATGCAATCTTCTGCCAGTCTAGAGCAGGATTTTGCGTGAAATGGACAAATTCTTCCACAGCAGAAAATGACGTGACGCTCTCACTGGTGTACAATGCCGTATTTATTCGTTACTTCATTATTATTTGATGTGGATAATGCTATAGTAGCCTGGGTAGCGGAATCGAGGTGCAATCAGCCCAAAGACGCCGGCATCGACCTCACCGCGTGTGCTGATTGTGCTCATTTGTATTCACGCTATTCGATGCGAATAGCCAATGTGCACGAGCACGCAACAGAAGAACGTTAAGAAGCGATCTAGGACCGATTAAAAGGCAAAAAGGTACATCAAGGCCCATGAGGCCTGTGCCTGAGACAAATGCTGCGTCGCTTCCAGGACTTCCGCTCCACTTGGATCCACTTGATGGTGCAGTTCAGTCGCCAGTCGATCAGTTCTCTATTAGGTGCGGCGTCAAGGCTACGTTGAGATGAGCTTCGAGCTGTCTAGTCTAAAGTGCACCCCGAGTTACAACCCCGAACACGCTAAAAGACGACGGAGCTGATTCGGTCGTTGTCGACGACCCTGTTTTCCTCACGGGCGATGGTCCGATGGCGTTCTTTCGCTGTACGCCTTCATCGAAAACTCTGCGCCGAACAAATCTGCCTATTAAATGTCGCCATCTGCTGAAAGCATCCCTGCATCGTGCTCATCTTCCACCGTAGAATTTCAGCTTCCAGGAAAAGGGGAATGAGAAAGGGTTGACATGTTATAGAGTTGATATGTTATTGTTGAAAGGTCGGAACGAATACGAAAAATATGCCATCTATCCGAGCCAATCAAGGCCGTACGACGGACAGGTGGAATATCAGGACACAAGCAAGGCCTCCAGGCTCAAGCACAATGGCCTGTCCGGCGTCTATCAGTGGAGGCCGACGACTGGCCGGCCACTGAGGTACTTGAGGGGTACGGCACGGCCGAGCATGAAGATTATTCGAATGAATCTGCCCGAAGTGCCCGGCCGCGAGGTCGTACCGCTCGGCCACTCTTCTGCCGGCCTGCTTCTGCAACGCGATAACAATA
This sequence comes from Tropilaelaps mercedesae, assembly GCA_002081605.1. Classification (NCBI taxonomy): domain Eukaryota; kingdom Metazoa; phylum Arthropoda; class Arachnida; order Mesostigmata; family Laelapidae; genus Tropilaelaps; species Tropilaelaps mercedesae. Next base: position 9,415 of record MNPL01029403.1, on the reverse strand, counting down.
TCGCCGTTTAGCTCAGTCATTCTACTTTTACGTTGTTGCTGGTCAACTTGACCAGAAACGAGCCGCGTTGGTCACTGCATACCACGGCCGTGGCAAAGCGGGCATACCACCGAGCGATCGTTAGACGCCTCTAGATTCGTTGGCCGACTACACAAATAACGGAAACTTTTGCTAGATAACATCGTTAAGCTATCCTTGAGCGAGGAGTGATCAAAACAAATGCTAATAGAGGACGACGGCCGAGGCAGCATTAATCCCTGAGGACGTCGTCAAGGCTTTGTACGTCTGCAATCCACGAGACGGCCGACGTACATGAGAACGAAAACTTCATCGAGCTGAACCTCTTTAGGAAAACAGGACATGAGAGTAAGCTTTGCGTTATGAACGAGCGTTCACATCTCGACGCTTGAAGAGGTTTTGCCTCTAGCAAACGAGAAATCGACAGGACGAAACAGGAGAACTACATCCTTCATCGGAAGCAATCAAAGCTCGACTCAAACAGTTCCTTTTTGCTTTCGGATGAGGATATCAACTTTATGGATACTCGTTGGTTTTCATCAAGAAATACGATTTTAGACAACAATGTCGCGCCAAAAAGCAGCCCTTCGAAAATCTTATTGAGCCTAGCATGAGCCTAGAGTTTCCCGTCTTTCGCGCTCCAAGTGATTTCTATGTGTAGCTTTCGACTTTGCTAAGTTTTGTTAATGTACTAGTAGTTATATCTACGTACAGAGTAGTTATATCTACCTGATACGCCAGTGACATCTGCATAGGCGCTCCGAATCAATTTTAGGGTAGCTTTATGGCACCTTTGTGACGCGTTGTGTTTTCCTCTGGTATTTTCGTTAAACGTTGTGGCGCGTTTGTGGTACCTTTGCGTCTCAATACGTAGACATCGAACCACATCAACAGAGATCCCCGGCGCATTTTTTATAAAAGGGAAAGAGAACGGACCTTTAGGTAAAAGTTCCGCATCGGTAATGTCGCTATGTATGTTTAAATCTCTCATTTAGCACGTGACTATCTATTTGTTAGAGATATTTTCCATGAAATTTCTTCATTAATATGAATAGCATTTTAGGTACAGGCGCCGCCATTGTTCAGATATTAGAATGCTAACAACATTACGGATCTGAGTGCATTGATTGCACCTCGTCGATCGTTAACTAATATATCCCCTCGATAGAAACCTTTCCAGGATATGGTTACGCGAATGGCAGCAGATCTGTTGAAGACAATAGCAGAACCTTCGGCGCTCGTTTCTCCTTTCGAACGTCCGAGCATCCATCTCTCATGAAGATTTCTGTCTTTTTTTACTCGTTTGCATCGAGTTGTGTATGCGTAACCTTTCTCAAACAGCCATTGGTGTCTGAGCTGGGTCTCGAGAGGTCCCGTCCGTTAAGAATGCGTCCGTACTTGCATGGGTCGTCGTTTAAAATTCTTTATTCCATTCTCCTCAAGACGTTCCGGATGTGACACGCTAGTGAAGACTGTCGCTATATGCAACGACATCATATTTCGAATCATCGTCGGGTGCCGTTGACGCGCGAAATCGAGCTGACCTGAACGCCTTTATTAGAAGTAGGCCTGTAGCCTTCTGACACGTAGACGACACCAATACATTGGTCACGCACATTTTAAGCTCGCTGGTTTCGTCCGCTAAACAAATCTGTGTGACCTCTCTCATGAACCTACACCCTAACGATATCGATCCCGCGTTCTTCGTTATAGACTAGAGACAGCAGTCATGGCGATGTTTTCTCGTCTATATGCGTAAAGCAATTATCAATCTGTAGGATGATGCCGACGACTGAGGTCTCATAGGCACTTCAACGTAAAGACAGAGGGATCTTGATTGGCATAAATCTACGCATTTCCACGCAACCGTTTTCCATGCTCTCACCGTATCAACAGAGCGCCGCCGCCGCCACCGCATTCCACGGCGACAGGAAGCAACCTACAATTCACGCACGGGGATGTTGCGTAGAAGGGGAAAATGCGAACGAAATAATTAGAAAATGTCATTAACTTCCCTGTCATGCATCCGGTCGGCAGCTGCCCCTCTAGGAATCCTCTCAGCTAATGCCAAGTGACCGCCTCTAGCAATGCAACACCAGACAACATATTGTTCCTCGTGCACCAGTTTTCCAGGAAAAAGCAGGGCCTGACGGTGCATCCTTCAAGCCAAGGGGGAAGGGGCAACCGAGGCGAAAACTCGGTGTCGTCTCACCTCCCTACGAACAGCCCCTCGAGAGTGGAGTCGAGCTCTCAGCCAGCGCCTAAACTCAGGCAGAAGGGGACAGAAGCTTTAACGATGCCCCTTCCCACGGCAGCGGCATAAGTGTGCCAGAAGTGTGCGCACGCCTCCTTTGGACCTACCTACGCGGCTTTATTGGGCCGCATTAGCCTGTTCAAACGGACGGAGGGAAGCGTTAATGCCAGCGTTAAAGCGTTAACCAGTCGAAGGGGTCAGCCGTTATGGCGGTTCTGCTGTCACCCGGAGCATCGGAGGGCCCACGAGCCCCCCTACACCGGCCTACGGAAGCCTGGCAATGAACCTGGCGACCACCGAAACATTTCACGTTCGTAAGGCGCCAAATGTCCGCTGGGCGACGTAATATTGTCGCATGCGACGCGTAAGTGCGAAGATGGACGCGTCCGACGTATGTAATAACTCAAAGATGTTCATTTGCCGTTTGCTACGACGGCCAGACGCCGAGCGACAAACTCACGTCCGCTCTCAGCTGTCGAGTTCTTCCGCTGGGAGTTCTTTCGTAGACGTACGTTCGTTGTTTTAGGTTACGATGACAGTGGAAGAAGCAACGCGAACAAAGAAGTCGATACAAAATAGAGAAAACGAACTGCTTTGTTTGTAGAATGAAGGCTTCTAATGGGCCCTCTATGGTTATAGTCGGTCGATCGCGACTTCATCGAATGTTAGTACTCGAGTACGTCCACTTCGCGGCGCTCTACTCTCACCTCGCGAACTGAGGCCGTCAAGAGGCCCTTAAGAAGGCGCTCTCACACAATTTTCTACTCGTCCCGTCTCGAATCGCGAGAACATAACGTTTCGCTAGGTTAGGATGATATGTATTGACGAACTGAAAATAGGCCTCCTCCTCCGCGGCCTAAGGCTGACTCCAGGGAAATGTCTAATCCTTTTCGGGGTCCGCTCATTGGCTAGAGAGAAAACGGCGAAAAAAAGTCCGAGGGCACTCTTACGCTGGAGACACAGAAGTGATCGTTCTCAACAGGCACTCGGCATTTCTATATCTGTTTTGAGCGACTTCGTTTTTTTGCTATCGAGATTGTCTCGTTGTCGGTCTTTTTCTGAAGCTGTGAACTTCTCCCTGCCTGCGTGTAATGAATGAGCCCGGCCACAGAAGTTGTCGGCCGCCACTCGCTTTCCGGGCTCCAGTTGCACTAGAGAATGCCTATCCGGGCTATTTGCCGCCCCCGGGGCGGCCCCAGTGTGCTGCCGCCCAGAACAACGGCCAGTCGCGTTTCACAAGCCTAGAAAAAACGCGTCCCTGACCACCCTGAGGGCCAGGCAGGCCGGCCGGCCACTGGTAGGTCAATACATTCCAGGCCGCACTCCGTTGGTTCGCACCGCCACACAACAGAACGGTGATGAGTTAAGCACGAAATGGCCGCGCTCCGACTTGAACACGCGGGACACGTTGAGCTCGAGTGGCCTCCAAGCCAGTGGCCTCCAAGAGCCCCCGACTGGATGATGATGACCTGCAACAACAGTTGGCATAGACGAACACCTCTAGTGGCAACTTTTGCGTTCGCGTCGGGTGCCACACTCCGGAGTTCCGAGTGGGGTGTCGCTGGAACAACGGCCGGACTTATCGCGCCGGTTCAGAAGGTCTAGGCATTGTCGAATTTCGTGGATCTGATCCTGTCGCTAGGCGAGCCACGACGGAGCAGCCGGTGCTCCGGGCCGCTCCGGCTCTGCCAACGAACTGGGGAGATGTCCCTGAGTTGAGCCTGACAAATAGGTTGGATATCCCCCTGGCCTCATGCGTGATGAGCGTGTGGCACACAAATGTCGCAAGTAGCCGACGAAGACGCGTGATTTGCCTCTGACAGAACTCAGATCCGCTTGCGAAGTGTAGCGGAGTCGAAGAGGGACTCGTCGAGACTTCGGAGCTGTCGTTGCGTGTCGACGACGATGTCAGTGTTAAATGAGTGTGCCATAGCAGAATTAAATGTCCACAGGTGAAACGTTTAGCGTTGATTTTTCAGCGACCCACACGAAACAGACGGACAGTGCCTAACAGGCGGACGGTATTTGCCGTCGGCGCGATTTGTGAAAAACATTTGTGAAAGAAGTTACGGGTAAGTATAATTTGCCGCAGCAACGTAATTCGTCTCGTACAATATTGGAAGGTCGAAACAGCTACCTCACATTTCGAGTCCTATATCGACGTCCTTATTTTGGCCTCCTGCTACCGCACAAACGCTTCGTTCCGATGAAGTTATTGCGGATAGTTCAAGAGCTCGACGTCTATCTACGAGCCGAACTTAAACGCCAAGGGGCTTTTTCCTTACGGCAGACCCTCGCTGGTCAGGAGAGCGACTGGAATTTTCGTAGACAAAGCATGCACCTACCATCGGGCGGCGATGCCCTCCGAAGAAGAGTGTTCGGAGTGTCCACCGCACAGGCCTGAGTAACGGGAAAACGAGAAAGGTTTCGGTCCTGGCCGGAGCGAGTTCGTCGAATGGCCGGGGTCCGACTCAATCGACTGTGGAAGTTCTCACGTCGGCCAGGCCCCCCTGGACCTGAACAGTGACTTCTACCACGGCGACGTACGAATGCACTCGCTAATTTCGAAACACTGTAAAAAACTTGTGGCGATTTTTTCCTCTATTTAGCCCCGCTCATCTAGCGACAAAAATGGTTGCTAGCAGAATAAACGCGAGACAATGGCAATAATAGCGACGGCGGCGGCGGCGGCGGCGGCCGTTGTTGACGCTAACTAGTGCAGCCATGGTCAGTCACTTCGAGTTGTATCGAAACAAAAAAGGTGAATTGCCCAGCTCGGACCCGTGCCGGCATTGTTGAGTACAGCGTTGGTTAACAACGCTAATACTCTTCACGCAGTGCCGCTTAGGTCTCTCTGCCAGACGTTCGTTGCCGACGGGGCAGAGCCTAACGCGCACACATCCCCGGGGGCCGTCCGTCCATCCGTCCATCCATCCGTTCGTCCGTCGGTCGGTCGGAGTGGCTTTTTGTTCCTGCTATTAATGTAAATGGGCCACGCTATATTATTCCCTCGTTTCGAAACATTAATGCTCCTAGCCGGGCTCTGATAGAGGCGGCGTTATTCGGTGCCTACGAACGAATGCATCGAAAAGGGAGCGAGCAAGCCGAGTCGTCGATGTTCGGCCCTAGCGCGAGGGGCCAGGCTGAAGTATTTTTCCTTCCTCCGTCACTCTATTTCCTGCCCGCTTACACGGACTCGATACGAAACTCCAGCCAGATCCAGCCGTTCCTGTCATGGAGTTCTTATAGTCTGTTCCCCTCCTCTCAACCACCCCAGAACGTCCCGCTTTTCCCCCATTTACCGATATCGCTGGCGAAATCTCTTGTATCGTAATAGACATAGAAGCTACAATCTAATAGCTTTACCAATCATATCGAGATGGCGTCGCCGACGCCGCCGCAGACAGGCAGGACGGCGTCGTCGACATCCCATCGACGAGCAGGTCTAATAGAAGGTTTCCACCATGCGTCCTAGTTAGAACAGGATGAAAGAGCTGCTATTAGCGTTTCATTGTTCGCTCGAGGCGGGGCGCTCACCAGGACCAAGGGGGCGAGCGAGGCTATCGACGGACATTTGAGAGTTGGTCGACTCTACAATGCAATAGATATAGATGCCCCTGTAATCGGGCAATGGCCCAGGCCGCTGGTACCGCCAGAAGGAAAAGCTCCGGAGGAAAGGCGTTCCTGCAAACGGACAGCAGCAAACGGGGGCCGACATATGGCCGACGTCTTAAGGCGAATGTCGGGGGGGTGGCGAGCAAACATGGCCTACGAACAACGTCGGACTCGTTTGACTAACAAGAGTCTGAGCTCTGGGTCTCGGGCAGAGGTGTCCTGTTGGGATGTTGTTGTTGCTGCTGCTGCTGATGCTATAGCAACCGTTGACCCTATTGTTGTGGTTGATGTTGCATTTGTTGCTGCTGTGCGTGGTACCGTCGTTGTTCGCTAAAAGTA
>MNPL01029393.1:11389-44099 GCA_002081605.1 Tropilaelaps mercedesae | reverse complement strand
TCGTAGCTGATCCGGTATGCAACGCACGGCGGTGGAACACGAGACGACCGCCGAACCCAACGAATATCCGACATTCTTCGCGATGGCGATGATATGACCGAATCGATTTGGCCCGCACCCGCGTCTTCTTCGGCAGCAGTTTGATCGGCTTAGTTGGCTCGTTCTTCTCCGTGCGGACTGGCCAGGATCGTCCGCTGTGGCCCCCACCAGCCGCGGCCCTCGCCAGCCGCGGCCCCCGCCAGCCGCGGCTCGGTGCTGCTCACGCCGAACAGCGTCGCGGACTTCGACGAGATACTGGCCACTTCGGTGCAGGGCCTAAAACCGAGCCTGCGGCGGAGGAGGCCTGGACGGACGGACGGACTCACACGCACTCAGCAGTGGAATAAAGCGTCGTTCACTTTGGATGTTTGGCCTTTTAGCAGCAGCGTTCGGGCGAGTAGCAGTCGTGCGTATGCGCACACGTCGACGGCTGCTGTTTCACGCTTCGCCGTCGGCTCTTCTAGGCCGTCCACGTGTTCGTCGGGTCGGCGGTGAACTTTTAGGCTTTTTACAGCCTCGAACGGCGCCTCCGATGCCCCCGAGTCTCTCTCGATATCTCTCGCTCGCTCTCGTCTCGCGCTCAACATGGTCCTGTATTGGGGCCCGCTGGCCCCCGGCACGCGCCGTCGGTCCGGTTTACGCACTCGACGACTTGAACGCCATGACGCTACGCTATTGCTCTGCCAATTGAACTATTTCGACGCCCGCACCCGCTCCGCGACTCCCCGGGAAATCTTTCTGACTAGTTTTAGCTAGCGTCTCACAGTGGTGGTGGTGGTGGTGGAAGCGTCCCTCGGCGGACGCGATCGAGGAGGAACAAGTGGAAAACACGCGGAGGCGTTGTTTTACGATCAGACGAGTGGCAACGACGGTTAAACGGCTGCTGAAGGCCAACGAGGTCGGATTGCAGCAAACCACTTAGCCTACACGTTTCTGCCCGACCGTCGTTCTTCTGGACGTCGAAGAAACGAAGTTAGTCAGAGCGGCCATCGTTTTCAATGCAGGGCCACACGCGGCCACCGCGTGAGGAGGAATGCCCGTTAGCCCCCACTCGGACGTCTGCGTCCGTCGAAACGCCTCGACGGGCTTCGATATGCGTCGATTCAGATGATCGCGCCATGGCCGCCGCGTGTGCCGACTCTCACCAAAAACCCATCCCATATTCGGGACGATGTTCCACTGCTAAACCGCGCAAATCCACCGCCCCGGGCTGTCGGCACGGCCGAGCTCCTCATCGAGGAGCGAAGTGGCGTTCGAGGCGTATTTTGGGGGCGCGGGGCCCCCACCGCATCGAAGGACCACGGCCAGAGTGAGTGACGGGGAAGAGGAAGAAATGGGGTTATCTGTGAGGAGGCGTTTTCGGCGAAGTATCCGGCGCCCAAACGAGGCTATTGGATGAAGGCCCGACGACGAAATGGCCCCCAGGAAGATGAATACGTGGCCTGGCTCAATGGCGCCTATGGGAGGCGCGCAGGATGCTACTGTCCAGCCGAAGACGAGGGGGTCAGCGGCAGGCCGAGACGTGTACCGGCGAGGTAAACCGTGCGACATCCGGACCTGCGAGGCTCCGGTGCGGAAAACGGCGGGGGTGTGGGAAAATCGTCCCAAGGGGGGTGACGAGACCCCAGGTCCGCCTAATGGGGCAAAATAGAGGGCGGAAAACCGGCAGACCAATCGAGAAGGTCTTGGCAGCGACCCAGACTTGACGATCCGACCAGGAATAACAGGCGTTATCGTCAGAGCGAATAGGGAAAGGTCAGTTGAGTGCACCGGAGGCGTGCCATCTTCGTTCTCAGCCTGTACGGTTGGGGCAAACGTGGACGCGTTGGGGGCAATATTCGATGATACTATCTTTGAATAGGCGGCGATACTAATCCAGCAGAGAGGCCCAGCCACGGCAAATGTGCACTATGGCGCTGGTAGAAGTTGCTAAACGGTAAAGAATCAGCGAACGGAGCTGAGCGTCCGGCCGAGAAGACGACGGTTTCGTTCTTTATACTGACGAACTCCGTAGAATCGCGACCCTCTACGTCTCAGGGCCATGTATCACACTACTATTGGACTAGGTAATCTCGTCGCTCATTCATTTTCGGAACTCACATTTCTCGTTCGAATCGAGGGAGATAGCTGCTTCGCGGATTTCTTCGAAACCCTTCGATTACCGGCGCCGGATCTCCGGAGGGAAAGTGGACGACGCTTGTCAGTGCTATATTTTGGCGAACATTTTTCCATCGGGTTTGAGATCATCGTCTTGGGGCTCCACTTCCTGCGGGTGAGAATTACATTTCTCCGTCGGGTGGGCTTGTCTGATAGAGGTTAGCTTGGTGAGATTTTTTCCACTCGACGCGGATGAAGGTCTCTTCTCAAGGTTTTCCAGAGCACTTCCCGACGCGGAGTGCATTACGGGTCATTCATCTTGTTGAGCAGTGTGAGTACGTACATTGAATTTCTGCTTTGGCGCCTTAATCGTCAGCAGCTGCGCCGCCTCGATCTCGTCGTCGTGATATTTACGAGTGCAAGGTCACCTGTCAACCGAACTAATAGTTTGAAGATGGTTAAGTTTCGTTTTTTTGTGAGAAATAATTCAATCGTTCACCCAAACCGATGCTAGACGCGTCTTTAGGTTGGAGAACGACAAGCGAGCGGTTCGTTGTGTATCGAGGACTTGAACACTTTTAATATCTTCGTACATAAATACATCCAAGGATCCCCTGGCTCTTTAACCGTCCCTTTTTGTCTTACAGCTGACCACGTTGCTACCATCAGATATTGTTACCACAATCGAAGAAGAAACCCCCAGCGAATATACAACTTCATGGAGGTGCCTCTCTCCGGCTCGGGGAAAACGGTCGCCAGTCCGCGCATTCTCCCCTGAATCGGGAAAACTACCTACCTAGCAATCGCCTCAAACGTACGCACGCGGAAGCAATAGCTGAGCAACAAAATCACAACAACCAACGACCAGCGTCTCGTCAGCGAAATAAATGCCTTTCCTTTGCCATTCCGATCAAATCGAACAGTTCCAGAGAGTTTGCGCTGACACGGTCCGCCATAGCGTGCGCAGTCAGCCCCGGCCTAAACCATGAAGAAAATTTCCAACGAACGTCGACTCGATAGTTTTGCGCTCCGTGCGCTCGCGTGTGAGCACAATGAGCTCACGCACAAGCACGAGCCAACACGCTGAGTTAGACGAGCTCGGTAGAGTAGAGACTAAACAAGAGACGAACATTCGCTGACTTTTCACAAATGCCACTTCGGGCCCTTACCGGCGTGTACGGCGGGGATCGAACCCGGCGTTCGCCTGCGTGGATCGCACTTCTACCTGATCAAGCAACTACTAATCGATAGAACAGTGTCACTCTTTCGATGAGGACGACGACCGGGCGCCACCGACATCTGGTAGCTGCGTCAAGCGTCATTACGTAACGGTTCCGTCCACGTCAGAGCAGCGCTGATCCGTTGTGCTAACTAACGCCAATGTTGTGCACATGCAGATCTTTCGGTATGGTCATCATTAGCAAAATTTGGTAGCGCGTGCTCGCGGACTAGAAGAACCCGCTAAGGGAAACAGCACTTCGCAACGATTTCCTCGCAGGATGAACGCTCGAAAGCCGCATCCGCCCCCCAGACCGTCAATACATTCGACAGTCTTATGATAAGTCTGTCACGCATCGACCGGCGAACGCCAGCGGAATGGATTACATTTCGCCTACTTGCCACTAACTCGCGTGTTTATTCTCTTGGCACGCGAAATTGCCCCCTCGCTGTCACCAAACAGTGGTCAGTGCATCGCGTCCTGCAGGCCCCGCGGGCAACTTGCTAGATCATGGTTGGCCCCCTCTCTCTCTATGGTCATTGGCCCTGGCCAAGCGTCTTCGTAGGGGGCCAGCTATTACCATATTATTCAACGGAAATAAGTGAAGCGACGCGGATATATTTGCGGTGTATGTCACGCGCCACGTACCCGTTTCTATCGTTCAATATCTGCTGCTTTCGTACAGCTGCTGCTGCTGCTGTGCCGGTCAAGGTCGACCTGCTTCGAGACGGTTGAGGACCACACAGATGACGCAGGAAACGGAACCTAAAGACGTCGGCGGCGACGGCGGCCGTTGGGTATGGCCGGGTCATGCAGTGGACCCAACCGGCGATACTAATCAGGATAAAAATAATGAGAACCAACGCCCTCGGCGGTTCTTCGGCCGCTCGCCAGATCCTCGACCTGCGCCACTTCGGCCGAATCGCGGCAGGACAATGAAGGTCGCCCCTGGCACGTCCGTTTTGATCCGTAAAATTAATCGTTCTTTTTGCGAATTCGTCGCTCGATAGCGATTATGTTGGCTAACCCAGATTGGCCAGCCTAGGCGTACGGCGAAGGTTGAGCTGCGCGCGCTACGTCGCGACCGGTCTGAGATCCCGAGTAGGACATGAGCGACAGTTAGGACACGTCGACGTCGCCAGTAAATTCGCTATCGGGCGGACAGAAGTCGATTGGCTTCGTCGGTGAGCGCTGAAAATTGTCGGCACGTGAGAGCGAACGGTTGTAGCAAAATCTGGTTAACGCCTTCGGTTCGATTTGAATCGTTTAGCTCCCGTTGGACTGACTTCAGGTGTGAACGTATCTTCTCCGCCTGCCATGGCGCAGGAAATGCCGATCCAACAGCCGAAAGTATTTTATTACTGCTTTATTCGTCGCAGGCAAACTAACATTTATACCGCTTGTCAAAACTCACGACTAATATACTCGTGTGAGTCACTCATAACGCCATTGGCGTCTCTCACGTATTCACGTAGATATCTTGTAAGACAAGATGCAACTTAACGCCTATGCAACTTAGTTTGTCTTTATTAATCTCTCACTTTTTATGTAATGACTGCCTATACGTTATAGCTTCCGCAAAAAAATGGAAACCTCGAAGACGTCGAGTCACTTCAAAGCAGGTCATATACCCGTCTCCTCGATGGGCTGCTGTAACCGGTGCCTTCGGCGAGTCGTAGATCCGAATCGTGTCACATATTCCGTGTTCCTCAAAAAAGGCGAAATTCGAAGCCGTCGAGATCTCAGAAACTAGGCCGACTATCTACGGCCTACAGGTGACATCTCGTCTCTCTCCAAAATTCAGAATCTAGAAAAGGCCATTAGGCGGCCTTTTGGAGAGTCCTAGACCGCGATTTCCTAACTCAAATGAGCTTTTTCCGGTGTACAGACAAACCGATCTGAGGTTTATGAGGTATTGATGATAGAGAAGCGAGCGGCTGGCTGGTTATTGACAACGAAAATTATTTCGAACATTTTCATCGGTGTTTGTTAGCCGATGCAAACAGAAGCAGACTCACCTTCAGAGTGCAACCACGTGCACGAAGGCAGTTCACCGATTGTCCATTGGAAACTGCTGCCGAGTACTTCACCTCCTCTACTGGGCTAGAAATGTTCAAAATGCTCACAATAGTGAAACTGTCCCGCATGTGATTAGGTAATCAGAAGCAATCAGAGTTGTCATCTCTATCGTGTCGAAGAACTCGTCCGAAGTAGTTGAGTACCGACTTGAGCCGCGTATGAGCCTGTTGCGGGCGTCCTATCCAGGACAAATAGTGGAGCTCATCACTTTGCTGGATGGCTACCAGTTTTGCCGAGGGTGGTGGTAGTTCCACACGAACGTACAGATCGCCGCTACCCTTGACGACTGTGCGTACTATTCGGAGAAAGAGCGATGTTTTTCTTACTGTGTTTATTTGACTTTATCAAAAGTTTACACCATTTCGTTAGCGGCGATGACGCGGCTGCACAAACTAAACACTGCTAATCCCTACGGGGTGAATCGGGGTGCCAACTAGCTAAAAAAACATAGGAAGCTCCACGTTTGGGTGCATAGCGATCCCATGGGTTGGTTTTTGTACAGGTCTGCTGATTCTCACTGTCCTGGATTTGCGGGACAGGCTGCCAGAAATTCACCAGCCTGGCTGCCGATGTAGGCAGGCAGAGGTTACGAATGGCAGTTGATGACGGTATTTTTGATTGATTGATATTTTATTGATTTTCTTGATATCCGATCGACGTACTCTGTCCTCAAGTTCTCAGCTTTGTGTTCTAACCCTCTCCGGCGGAACGCATTCCCTACGATGATCTACTATCGTCGTATCTGTATATTTTTGCAGACGAACAGGATGTTGTTTCGTCACGTCTAATAGCGGGGCACCTAAACACACGGGACACTCCGAGCAGATGACTGCGATCACGGTTCGTGACAGTACCTCGTGACGTTCTGCTCACAAAGTGGGCCAATATTCAAATGAGCCAATTTACAAACTTTAATGCTGTAGTGCTTCCTTTACAGTGTAGATATATTGCTACTAGCTAAACAAAGTACTTTATTAATTAAACGACACTTTGTGTTGCATTGATTGATTGCCTCGCCAGGCATAACCAATGAGCTATTGTTTCGTCTCGAAGCGCAAATAGACTTTTATGCTCATCATCTATGACCCAACTTACCAATGCTGGTCGTAGGAGGGATTGTAAGTTGAAGTAGGCTATATTGTATCTCGTATGTCGACCTCAACGGGGAGTGTGTCCTCGCACAGGTGAAGACACAGGAAAGCTTACACAGTGTCAGCAATAATGCATTTGCACCTCCATGAGGCTGGAAGGCTTCTCAGTATTTTCGATCCAAGTAACTGTCCAACGTTGGCGTCTTCCAACTTCGGACGCAATCTCACAATCACGGACATGGCTGAAGTTCCGTCGAGGTATCTGTGTATTCATGTGACTGTTGGCTGGGTCTGCTGGCCCGTTACGTCTCGATGTGTGCCTTTGCCAATAATCCAAAGGCTGTACAATAAAAGCAATAAACAGAACCCCTTGTCGGTTGTACGTTGTCCAGTGTTTCTTATTTGCTTCGGACGCTTTCGCGAGCGGCCCTCGTGGCAGAAGCGGCTAGCGGCGGTTGTGGTATATTGAGACCGGCTCGTATTCGCCTTCCTTCGCGTCGGGGTATTTGCGTCGTCGGAAATTGACTAGGTCTTCGATCAAACTCGTTTCTGGCTCTGCTCGATTCGTCGTCTGTGTTGGGTATTGTTCTCTGTACACAGAAACTGACCCGTGCGCGTTGTCCTCTGGCCGTACTTACGTGCCGTAGTCTAGCGCTTTTTTCTTCCGTTTTTTGTCCGGCATTTCCGTTCCGGCGCTCTTTATATCGGCTGCCTGCGTCCAAAGCAGACGAGGAAGGCCTGCTTTTATGGGAACCATCGTTGGACGTGGAGTTTCCCCTGAATTTCCCCTGTCAGACTGGTTCGTTTACAGACGCACGTATACGCGTACACCGGCGACGAACAGTCTAGTAGTCTTAACAAAAAAATTGTCTATTAAAAATGGTTTTTTTCTCATTAAAAAAAAGAACGTTGATTCGCCCTGCTGCTGTAATTGGTTGTTTCCTGTGAGAAAAAGCGCTTTCTTCAAACCCGACGGAACTTTAGGGAGTTACGGGTTTAACTGCAACTTGTGTATAAACTAGACCGTACTCTCGCGTTTTTCCTTTATCTTGTGACCGATCTAATGGTTTTCAAAGCTCATACAGAACTTCAACAACTATAAAGGACAAGGCCTTACCTCGTCAAATATATATATATATATATAAAATGAACACAGTGGAACACCCCTTCAATATACATTGGCGTTGCCTAATGCGACCGGGGCACTAAGTAGGCGGCTTACATATGTACATGAAAGCCAGCTGTGTAAGGCGTTTAAATTTTGAACGATTGCAGCATATTGAAACAACTAAACCCGTGTGCCATCCTATCCGAACTCAAACCTACAGGTTCGGCTTGGCCTCTCTGAGGCAGACGAGGACGCGTCTTCAGTACATCGTCGGCTGAAGGAGCCGTCTGAAGGAGTTCAGCAGGAACTTCTGTATCAGCTGGACGCCGTCAACGTACACGGCGGAGTCCAAGATCGGATCCTCGAGCTGGAAGTAGAAACGGAAACTGTAATTAACCGGATAAATGAAGGCCTTCAGAAATGGGTATCAGGGGAAAAGAAGTAAAACACGGCAAACACTACAGACGGAAATGAAGGAGGAGATAGCAGCACAAAATTGACGATTGCCCAAGGAGAAATTTCTGAACTGCGAAGTCAGCTCAGGTAGCGGGAGCCCCGCTTGCCTTTAACGGGGCACTAAGCATATTTCCCACAATAGGACTGAATAAAGTCGAGACAATGCGGCCGTAACGGCCGAAAGAACTTTGGTTACTGGTGATTCGAACGAATGTCGGATTAGTCACTAAGCTACTGGTGGAAAATGAGAGCGTAGAGCTCTCGATACGATGGGGGAAAACGAATCAATCGTTAGAAGACAGGGCATGCGATTCGCCTTACAAAGCTTTGTCCTAGGTCTTATACATTTCGCAGGTGGTTTGAACGACCTGCTAAAACAAGGCGTCAGGTGAGAAAGCGACAAATAGGCCATATAGACGTTTCGGGTAAAACTAAACGGATAGGTGGAACGGAGGCTGCAAAGTCCTGAAGCACGGCTAGTAGTATATACAGCAGTGTCCTGTGAAAACGTGAGGGGACGACACAGATGCGCTAAATATAGCTACAAAAGAACTACTATCAAACGAGAAAAGGCTCTTACCGAGGTCCTAAAAGCTGACACAGCAGTCCAGTTTCTAGGAGAAATTGGTCCACGCTCCGGAGTAACATGGCCAAAGGCGTAGCGACCTGCTTAATAAAACACATGACCTTTCTCGGCAGCGCCCCGACCTTCACCGGTTGAACTGTCGGGACAACGTGATAGACAACAGCAGACCACAGAGTACAGGGTGAACAATTTGAACGCGCGTGAAATCAAATATGCGGACGCGACCCAATATGTCAACTATATTTAAAGGAAAATTACTTCAGATGCAGTCTTAAGGAACGACGAAGGTGCGCGCATGGTCGCAGTGAGGCACACTTTATAGGAGTAAGCGTCATTGCAAAGCGATGGCCACGAATATTTTTTAAAAACGAATTTCGTTTCCGAGATATGATGTAAACGCTAAATGGTGACTGTTTTTTTGGATCACTACATTGAATAATCGATCAATGAGCTTAGATCTGCTCTTCCGTACAGACTGGACGATGCATTAAAAACTGGTTATTTGGCCACGAACCGAAACAGGAAAGAATCGCGCGGCAAAACGCTATTAAGCATAGGCTAGGTAATGAATAGGGACTAAAAAATCAGCAGAAACTGATTAGATTTAGTTGAAAGACGGACCCGCTCTTCCAAGTCTTGTGTCGATGGTTAAGAATAATATTTTTCGACATAACCGGTTTGGTGGGGTGAACATTTCCACAAAAGGCAGATAAAACGCTAGATGTAAAAGTTAATATACAATCTTGCTGTAGTAGATATGGAAAGCGAGGTAGGGAGGCTGAAAATAGTACGTCGGATACTGTCTGGTGGTTCCCATGCACGTATTTCTCGTTTCGATAAAAAGAGTTACACAGCTGGATATAAACAGCAGAGACCAATTCTATAAAACTTGCATTCGAAATTATGAAATTGAATAGCGACAGTCATACGGGCGTTCCAAATCGATAATAAAAACAGTACACTACTTCACGTAGGCACAGCAAAAGCATAAAGTACTTGCAGCGACGATAGACCAAGAATGCAGGATGCAGTTAGCGGAAAACCTTCCATACGAGTTCATATGGAAAGTGCTGGGTTGGCAATTTGTTTCTGTACTCAGGTTTTTCTGCTCCGCCGTATTTCGACCGGTTGGCTTTCTGCTACTTCGCTTCGGTCGCAACGACCGCCGCGGCCGCTTCAGCACTTCCGCCGTGTTGATACACCCCTTGTATCATACATGCATCGACTTCCTATGAGCGCCTCTTCTATCAACATGTCGACATTGTCGCCAATGTGGTCCCCTGGCCCTCCAATGCCCCTTACGTTGGGGCTGTTATGTAGCTCAGCTGCGACACCCAGCTGCCGAATTGCTCCTGACCTCCGCTTTATTTTCTTCACGCCTATCAAGAGCTCATACTTGCGCGGGCGTCTCAAGTGCAGATGTTGTTGCCGCTGTTGACAGATGATCTTCAGAGATCCCCTGGCAGCTACCGGCTCTGACCCTCTTTTCGTCCCGGACATTTTACGGAGGTTTTCCGCATGACGAACAACGAGGCTGAAGAGAAGACGAAGCGAAACGAGCGAACACACGAAACGAAACCGAAGTAAATCTAGGCAAAAGGAACGCCAATATCGACCGATCCGAAGACGCGCAGCGTTCCTAGGGATTTACACTTAGACGGTGATGTAGGCGTGTAGCCGCGGCTACGCGCGTATTGTCGCAGTATTGTTAGGCCGTCATGCGGCGCCCACGTCGAACAGGGTTCAGACTTTGGGAAAGCAAACGCCTCCTCGTGTCGACCGCTCCCATGGCGGAGTGTTCCAGGCGTGTTCCAAAAGCACGACCAACTCGGTGAGGAAAGCGAGACAGCCGGAAACAGCGGCATCAAATCGACGGAACATGGAGAGGGAATTATGGAGACGAAAAGGATATAAAAAGAAATGGGATCTTGATAGGACGGCAATCTTCTGATTCGGCCGTGGACCTTCTGGCACAACTCGCGTCACGCACAAGCACCAGTGACCGGGGACGCCGCAGCTGAAGTGGCTACGTGACAGCAGAAGAGACAACGACAGCTAGAAAAATACGGAATAATAAAGACGGCCAACTCAGAACGCAGAAATCAGGATAAACGGCTCCGCGAAAACAGACGTAGTAACAAAGAAAACTAAGTCGCTGGAAAGAAAACAGCCCAGCCGAACCTAACCACAGGAATCCGGAACGGATTTAGTCATGGTCGTGTTATTAATTCCGATGAGGTCACAAAAATGCACTTTTTTTGTATCGTGTGCATCGTGGCTCGAATAACGGGACGAAAGCTTGTTGCCATTAATTAGACTGCTGCTATTAACGCGATGTACATTGGACAACTTGCCAATGCGATGTAGCGTAGTCCCACAAACTTGAATTCGTTTGTATAGTAACAAAAAGCTCTTCACACACCCGAACGATGGCCGAGTTGAATCGTCTGAATGAGCTGGCCCCGTTTAGCTGGGTCCTCACGCGCTATCGAGCTCCGTGGCTTGGCGCATTCGCGTGCGCCTTGAGACGACCGGAGAGAGGACACGAACGTGCACAGGTTCGATCCCCGCCTCTGTACATTTACACTATTATTTATGGGCTGATCCGTCTTACAGGGTAATGCAAAAAGCGCTGCCGTAGACACTAAATGTCGGCTGATGGTCAGCCCTAAAAATATAGGGTCCTCACGCGCTAGCGTAGGTGAACGTAAACACACGTGAATGTCTTTCATAAAACACTCATTCATGTTCGAAATTTGTTTTCACTATCTAGATCTCGCCAGGTTTGTCATCCTCATATGACGACGTTCATAGTTTCCGATACTGATCCTTTAGGGCTATTCTCCTGATCTGTGCTAGATTTCAGATACAGGTTGCCCCTTGTCTAGTTCTAGACGACCTTATTTATATAAGTCGCGACGACGGGAATTGAAAACTGGCCAGTTCAGGCATTCGTAAAGCGTCCCCAGATCTGAGCCGCGTTTACTCCCGAGAACTCTATCACTTCTTGATCACGACACAAACGGGGTTCTGCAAAAAAGTGTGAGTTGCACGACTCGAGGAGGTATGGTCATGCCGCCTTGCCTGATAACATTAAACTCGTTTTGAGGGCGTAGTCCATCAGCAATTCATGATAGCATCACCAGACGTTCTGAAATCACCACAACCTGTTCGGCCTTCGACAGGCAAATAAACGTCTCGTAGCCACTGTTGGGGGGGTTCCTTGGCGGAGTCGGAGTCAAACGCTAAAAAAGGATGACTATCGCTATGGATGCTACGTCGTTCATTGTGACGAACCTCGTAGATCGTAAAGGCGCACACCGACATGTGGTGGGCCAAGATTTACTACCACCGCCACAGCATAAACATATGGGGAAACCTTTGCGCGTGCAAGCGGACGATGGCGTCACGTACGGGGCATTCATGTGTGCATCTTCCACACACAGTTTTCACTGTGCTCTGACCGTACGGCCTCTCTCTCTCTCTCCTACACACACTCTGTATCTTGTTTACTTTGCTTTCTGTTCACTAATTTACTTATTGTACTTTTGAAAATTTGCGCACGTTCTCTCACGCGGCCAGCTAGCCGGAGGACGACTCCGCGCGGAGAAATCCGCCGCCAGCGCAGTCGCCCAGTGAGCAACGACGGGTGAACACGTCGAGCGCCATTCTCCTCCACGCTAGTGGGGCTGGGTTGATGGCAACGATGATACTCAATCTCACAGTAACTCCACCAGGAGCTGTGCAGGCCCCCGGGGGGCAGGCACAGAACCGGCTGCGTGATAGCTTAATGCATGCGTCCATCTTTCTTTCATGTATGCCGTTTTTTTTGCTTGCCGAGGTCACGGCGTCGTGTCGGCTCTGACGGATGCGGTGCGAGCCGGGAGGCCACAGAGAGCTCATAGCGAAAAAGCCCCCCTTCTGCGAATGACTCACCTGGCCCTCAGCGCGCGAAATGGTTTCAAGGCGCAGAGGACCACGAAGCTTAGAAGAAGTGACTCTCATCGTTTATTGGGGCACAGATACACCCGCGCAAGTTCAAGCGTCTAAATTCTAATCGCAGTCGTCGATGCTCTGCGGACTGAAAATACGCTCTGATATTGCCCCTCATGTGTGCATAGCCCTGGGGGGGGTTAGCCTGTGCCATCCGCGTGTGGGCGCATGGATAGATGACCGTCAACGCGTGTACTCGACTTAAATTGGGATAATGCAATCGTTCTCATTGAAGTCGTCGTCGTCGTGACGGCTTACGAAGGCCAGTGTTAGTCTCATGACCTTAGTGAGCTCCTGACCGAGTTGCATACGTGCTGGAGTATTGTAGCTAACTTTATTGAATAACCATGCAGGGGTGCAAAGTCCGTTCGGGTCCTCATTAGCTCTGCGGGCTTCAGACCAAGATTTCCGAGTTCTCTGTGCAACGCTACGGAGTTACGCTGAGGCAACAATAAACGAATAGGCAACGGCTTTCTGCAGAGCATATATTTCATTAGTCCGAGTAAATACACACGCATATATATGTATATGTGTATATATATATATTGTATAATACGTTAAATGTGTGTGCCCGTGTCGATATAGATCCTCAGACTTCCAGCTGCATAACTGCGCGGTTTTCTACAACTGTTTTAATTTATTGGGACTAATAAGTATTTGTCTAACGAAAACTATATTTTCCGTTATGCAAATATTGACGAGGCGAGACATTCGAATCGGTCTGAGTAAATACGTCTGTACACACACACACACACAGTACACGCTGTGTATTTACTCTAATCGTCATAGATATTTAGATTTTTCAATTTTTGCACAACACTGGGATCCTATCTAACTGACGGAACATGTCCTTTACGGTGTCACATCTGTTTGGATACGGGAATTCAACCACTCGATTCGTTCGTATCATCATCATCATCATCATCATCATCATCACCGTTCGAATATGTTCGGAAAGAACTTCCAGTTGGCGGCGGAATGCGCCTGTAAATTCTGCCACGGTCAGGCCGACCCGTTCGCAGTTATACTGAAACTGCAGTTAAACAGGAACGAGAGAAAGAGAGAGAGAAATAGAGAGAGCCTTTATGGGTGTGGTGGATACATATCCCCTCTTTTGTGTCTTACGGCAAAGGATCAGCCTTCCTAATTCCGCCAGTAGCGTCTCGCCGGGAGGCGCCATGGCATACGGCCCGCCGGAGAAGCAGCTGGTTTGGGTAACTCGGCGAATTATTCAAATAGTGCGCGGTTTTTCCGGCAACGTAATACGGATTAGCATATCTCGCTTGCGAGGCCTGCATAGGCCAATGAGCTGGACGCCCACCCAACATGGCCCCGTCCTACCTATGCGACCCTACCTACGGTTCTACGGAGGCGTTTGTCTTCTAGACGGCGACACTATTTGAAACTGGGCATCAACATCTGAACGAATTCACTTAGACGATAGCGTATCACAGAGTTGCACTTTATGTCCTGGATTTCTCTCGATCTCCCGCTCTAGATTTCTCTTTATCTCGCGTGTACGTGTAAGGCAGCTAGCGGACATGAAAGGAGTACCCCAGGGATCCTGCTCCAGGCAAAATCGTACACTTTTTAATGAGCCGGAGGTGCGGGTGGAGAACGGCTGCAGCAGAGACAATTGTAACGTATGCACCAGCGAGACGCATGACGATGAAATAATTCGTTCAGATTTGCCTGGACCGCTGCCTGGCCACCCGACTCTGGTCCGGGGTAGTTCGCTAAAAATGAGCTAGTTCATTTTAGGCCAGTCCTTTTTGTCTCGAGAGGATGCTTCTGCCCAGTGGCTGGATGTCCCCACTGGACATGAGCTAAAGGACGAGACCCAAGCTTCGCTCGTTTTGGACAATTATGTTTCATTATGCTGAGTGTTTTTCTCTAAAAAGCCACCATATGTCGACACAACGGTCGGCTGCCCCGTAACCGCATTCAACTGAACTACAAACAGTCGCCTGGTCTGAAAATGACATGAATGTGACATGTTCAACATTGAAGAAGGCCTGGGCTAATTCGACGGATGCAAATCGACGGATCTGTTGTGGTTGGTGCCGTTGTGTGCGAGAGTCCGGACGCCAGTGAATTTCTTAAGGTCGATACTTTAACGTTGCTTCCTCAGCGACGTCTGCTAAGACAATGTCAGTCCTCAGTGATAGTTTTCGGGCAAATTTCGAGCGGCATAGCAGATCTCTGAACAGACGGCCCTGCACGCTAATTAGGACGCTGCAAAATTGCGCAGTTTCCTGCTTTTTAAAGTCAGCCCTCCGATTTTCAAATGTACGAACGCCAGAAACAATCAACTATTGCTTGGAGAAAGAAGCATCATGAATTCGTTTAATGACGATGTTGCATCGGTTGTGGTACCTTTCACAGGTCCAGTCCTTCATATCTTTCCTGCACTCACTCAAAGTCGGACAAAAACGCCACAATCATCATCGTCAACAAGCACAGCCACAACAACAACGACAACAACCGAAACGTGACCCAGCAGATGTTAAGTGAGCATCTGACTCGAATCGGTCGATTGGCCTGCGCTGGACCCGAGCTCCGAGTTGCGTCCGAGGATGCAGTGATCTTGAGAACGACCTTGCAGCGATGACCTGCCAGGGGCCACCGTTACTGTCCTTCAATGCACTTAATGAGTCATGGCATCGCGCGACTGCGACGAAACTTACCGAGGATGTCAACTTGCTGACGAAACTTCGGTTTCTCGAGTTCGTTGAAATGAAATATTAGCGACAACTCGAAACAGTCTGTCAGCATAGAATCGATGCTATCGTGTAAATCTTACAACGTCGTTTGAAATCCGTTAGAAGCTATTCGAGTTGTAGACGCATCGGCCATTTCACGAACGCGTTCCCAGGTAAATTCGTCATGCGAGACCGATCAGTGCAGATTGACGGTTTACCAGAATCAGCTGACACCATAGAGCGATTTGTTACTTCATCATTTTTACTTCAAAATACTTCATCCTAGGAACGAGCCGGGATGATAGAGCGCGGCTCACGGAAATTGTAGCCTAGAGCTTTTTCCATTGTACCAACTGGCTGCAATGTGATGATTATTTTCTAAGTCTTCGGAAGAGCGGTGAAGAGTTTGGTTATCGAATATGTCGATTGCGCACGCGAGCGGTGCGCTAGTAATGCGCAAGAGCGTCAAGCAACAAACGTTCAAAAGTAGAATTAACTCGGCTTGTAAATGCTCTCGCTACAATTCTCGCATTTGGTCAGATGTCATTTCAGCCGGTCTGATTCTGCCGAAGACCCACGCGTTTTTGTTGACTCACCTATGTTAGTCATACGAGTTACGGTAAACTAGGACAAATTGTGTTTTTCTATCGTTGAAGACGTCGCTCATTTGTGAGTACGCTTTTATGCCATACGTTTGTGTTTTCTTAGGGAAATCTGCAAAACTATAGGAACGTCGCAGTTGTGCGATAATGTGCCAGTCGG
Organism: Tropilaelaps mercedesae; assembly: GCA_002081605.1. Taxonomy (NCBI): domain Eukaryota; kingdom Metazoa; phylum Arthropoda; class Arachnida; order Mesostigmata; family Laelapidae; genus Tropilaelaps; species Tropilaelaps mercedesae. The sequence continues at coordinate 27,967 of MNPL01029393.1, read as the reverse complement.
TCAGAGAAGGGGATCATCGGCGGGGACGAAGACATACAGATACGAAACGAGTTTCAATGTGTTCAACCGTTTCATGAAAACGTGACCTATTCGTGCATTTAATTGGATCCACGTACATGCGACGTATACGTGAACAGTAACGATTGTAAACGTATCTACACGATTAAAGGTTGATCGGTAGCGTCGGCCAAGGTGTACAAAGCTGACACGAGGTCCGTCCGTTATTCCAGAGACAGGATTGGTCCCTATACGAATTCGGCCACAACTCATCGCTTGGCCGCGTGTGTCTTGTTTGACACTACTATGACAACGTGCCTGAGTCATCCCGTGACTCACTGGGTTGTCCTTAGCCCTCTCCTACCCGTAAACGTCAACTGAAAACCGCAGCAGGGACCCCCGTCTCCGATCGTCTGGCTGCTTCCGTGACTAAACTCTTTCAGCAGAACTGGAATAATAACAATAATGGCATGGCATCATGTAGACTCCTCGTAATCTGCATGATCTATCGTAATGAACGTCTTGTATTTCACAAGAACTTAACGAAGCTAGGTGTCGTAATCGCCATTACACCGCATATGTAACGTGACTTCATCGATCTGTCTAATGGAGGGTAAAGATATCCGACGAAGACGTAATAACAATATCACTTTGTGACTTTTCGTTGGAAAGCAGCAAAATATCAGACGTTCTCATTTGCAAGAGTCTTCATGCCACACTGGCGTTAATAAGACTCGGTGGCAATAAAAGGCCGAAGGTGGTAAGGCGTTGCGCATTCAAACGTGTGCAGATGCACGTCAACTTAGAACTCACTTTGCAACTTCAAAGTTACCGACGGAGAGAATTTGAACACTGGGCAAATCCCGTCGTTGTGTTAAGGTATACGCAACAAAGCGTGATCTAAGAAACATTGCACTATATTGAACATTTAGAATTTGTTACTAGAAAGCTAACGTGTTCCCGTTTTGTTTGGCATATAATTGATGTCGGCCACAATTATTTTTAATGCTCAATGTTTACTGCTAATTTTTAGTATTACATAGACACAAATGTGTACAATATATTTCCTCTTCAAGGTCATTGTGAACTAATACTTATCCAAATAAAAATATATACGGAACGTTTCAATAAGAACCACGCACTTCTTGAGATTTATGCGCAAAAAAGTAAGAACATACTATTTGGGAGTGTTTACGTTTTTGTTACTAATTTCGACATCAATAACGGCCAATTTGAAAATTTTCCTTCAAAGCACATCATTGTCTTAACGAAAACTCAGGTACATACGAATTTTCACACGAGGATTAGGTAAAGTCCTCACATGACCAACGAACAATCGTTGCATTTACCATACGTAATTTTCTTGGCAATCAAGAGAGATTTTCCTGGGCACAGATGCAATAAAATCTTGTGGGCTTCAAAGAAGAACTTTCCGAAGGGCGCTGTCACTAAAGCTTAAACTAGTAAAAATTCACACACACCCCAAAAAATGTGTCTACATTTGCATAAGCATCAAACAAGCTATTAGTGTTTGATAAAACCTTTCCACATACATTTTCATTTGTGTGAGTTCTTTAAAAAAAAAAACACTTTAAAAAAGAACATATATATTTTTAGTGAAGCTTGTGAATCATATATATATATATATATATATATATGTTCGTAATGTGGTCGATCTCAAAGCGACTCCAGAACGACTGTAAAGGCACCCGTGATGCCCGCTACTTTTGGCATGGTAAACACCGCACATGAAACGGCAAAAAATGATAGTCCTTAAAAGTATGTCCCTCCCAATAAAACAAGTAATAAAAAAAATATACTGGCGTTATTTCAATCGCATTCACACCCACTTGGTCGCCTTTGAAAAACTAGTTACCGCATAGAGAAATTAGTGGACCTTCGATTGTGTCTACAGATGACGTAAGCTCTATCAAGGTATAACTACTTCAACACTAGTGGCTCAGTGGGATGCACTTGGTAACCCCAGATCTCTCTCGCTAAACTCTGGTCACCGATCAGACTCTGCGAATAAACGCAACGAGGGAATACTCCGAAAGGATGATTTCTACCGCAAAGGTTGGCTATTGTAGCGGTCAGCATTTCGCGTACAAAACTGTAGAAAATCATGAGATTCGTGAGGTGACGAGAAACAAGATAGCCGAACCTTTCGGTGCTTAAACTCAATAGCTTAGTACTGTTCATGCGTATCCACATTCGGACACACGTGCACAAACACATACATAGAAAAGAAACACAATGTCTCAGGGAAACAAAATCGATTTATTTTTCTAGTTTCTCTTCGCTGTTTCTCTGGTCTTACGAGGATCGTCCATGCGCTTTTATGTTAGACTACTTTTGACACGCAGCTTCATGAAGTGCACCCATGCACTTCACTCACTGCATAGCGTCGTCAAGGTAAACGGCGCCCTCAAAGTGTTCCGTCATTTAACAGAAATTCAAATCTACGCTCGAAATGATGTTGCAGTGTTGCGCATTCGATTCTCGAGGACATGCTGAGGCATCAGGCGTGAGTGAGTAGATAATAACACACTTTTGGAAGCAAACATTTGACCCAAATACGACATTCCTGCTTAGGTGTTTATATCGTCATTAAATATTTTTACATTTTATCACGCGTGGCTTCAATACATTTTTTCCCCCAGCAAATTGTGCGCCAGTATTGTATCATAGCTACGCGTGCAGCGATATTATCTACATTATCTACGTGTAAGGGTGTCTATGCTAGAATGTTGAACATTTTCTATACCATGTTCTCCGTGAAGATACACCATCGAATGTCCTAAATATTGCAGTCTGAATTCTTCTCGTGCGCATTCAATCTAAACGGATGCCGATTGCATAAGCCCGGCATGGGTACTCATACCCGCAGAGTTCCACCCGGATGAATTCTCTCGCTAGCAGTGAAAAAGGGGGCCCACAATATAAGGAACCATATATGTTTTATGCGCAAGTAAGCCGGTACATAATAGCTATGATACTAAACATAGCCTAAGAATGGTCTCGTATATTGATCAAGGCGAATTTGTGCCAAGGCCAAGGTCGGAGTGCCTGGGTCTGTCGGCATCTCCGTGATGAAAGCAGCTGACTCCGATACGACGACTAAATTTCCGCCCAGCGCTAATAATCCACACAATTCAATGCCTTCCAGGTATCGAACGTTTACCAACACTTACAGGGCACCTTCGACAAACACCGCCGACGCCACGGACCCAACCCCTGCTCGAGCATTTCGGCCTGGAACATTCCTGTAATCGAAGTCGCAGCATTTCGAGCAATGCGTAAATATGGCTGTATGCGTAAATCCGTGCTGCTACCACAGCACGGTCAGATGTGGGTGACCTTCCAGTCAAGGTGTGTGTGTGTGTGTATGTGTGTGTGTGTGTGTGTGTCAAGTGAGACATGCGGGCCACGCTCTCGTATGACGACGTTCGCCTCTACTGAGTAGACATCACCGAATAATGGAACTCGAAACGGTGCCATCGCATGGACTAACAACCTTTGACGCAGTCGGCCTTCTCACGCATTCTACTGCTGTTTTTGCTTTATTTAAATAGCTCATATTTGGCCAGGGCAAGCCATCTCATAGACGCGTACGCCTTCTACTTTGAAAGTCCTCTTTCTGCCAAGGACCTGACAACCTATGGGGGTTTGCCGCCTTTATTGAAAAGCATTAACCAACACACAAGTGGATGAGGAAACAAGCTTAACGTGGATGGGACATCCACATTAAGCTAGCTCATTAGCTTGATATTCCGCTATGCTCAAGAGTTTAATTTGAACTTTCAGCGTTATTTTTTTATAAGGTCGGCGTTCCCAGCCATCCGAGAACTGACGACTGCATTGAATGAGCTAATGGAAGTCCGATTTAATGCCGAATTTAAGCAAACATTTCGGTGGTCGGACTTTATTCACAAAAACATATACGGTCGGTGCTGTGTTTGTCTATGTATGCACGTGTCTGTTTGAGGAACCGTTAGGAATGACCTCTCTTCTCCAGAATCCCGTGGAATCAGTTCAAAGGCCTAAGATTCCCTGCCAAATAGTGGACGCCTCGAATAATGGCGTAGCTAAATCTGTCCATACGTTCCGCGTCTGCCTGATGATGCGAACTTGTAATGCGAGTCAGAAATGTTTAGTGCTTTGCCAGACATCTGGCGTTATGCAATCGGACGCTTGAATGGAACTCACAATTTTGCGAGTTCTAAACTTGCAAACTGCAGTGGGCTTTCGTCTTTACAAAGCCGAGCAAAACCGTCGGGGTCGGTGTGTCGTAAAACGTCTCGTAGACAATATCGTGGTAGAATAAAAACAATCCAATGCAATGTTAGATCTCCACTCATGCTCCATGAAACTCATACGTCCGTCACTCAGAGACATGATCCTAATATCTTAAAGGAACAAGCTCTAATCGTTCTGTACGTAGCTGAAGGTGACCTGCAGTGTCTCTCGAGTTACCAACCGTTATTTGCTATTAATCTTCTCGAGCGCGTTCTTAAACAGCAACAGAAGTTCCTTCCTCTCGAAAAACGACTCACTTTCTTTGCACTGGCAGCATCCCTCAGATAAAAGCGGTGAGAAGACAGATAACTTGAGGTACGAACCAAATTAGCTTAAATAACGCATTCATTCACTTCCTTATAACGCTTCCGCAATGACTATTTCAGTTATGACTAATTCGCTCGCGTTTAGTCTAGAGAATAACGTTCTTTACAGGAGATGACACTATGGGAGACGCGTTAAGGAAAAAACATTTCAGTGGAATTGGGGAAGTCGGCACCGATTACGGAGACGGCCCATACGCCACAGTGGAGCGCTTGTGTCGCCGTTATATATTTGTACGACAATTGGTCGTCGTCCAGCAGAACGCAATGCGTCCAAAGCGTTTCTCGGGTTGAACTGTTTTGTAATATATATGGCGATGTAGGCATTGTTACATGTTGTTGACCCACTCTGCAGACATGCCTACAACAACTTGCTTCGCGGTTTAATCGTACCTCTACCAGCCTTAGCGGCTTTTCGCGGAAATCAAAACCAGTCTCAGCCTATGGAAGTGTTCCCCAGATCTCGCTCCGAGAGAAGGGACTGGCCAAAAGAGGGCAGTTCGCAACTTGCGCCCCATCTCCTGGACAGTGGAATCGCGCCCTTCCGGGAACAGTGAATCCAAATACACCAACCAGCCCGTCTGCCGTGTCCAGCAAATTTACTAGATGGATTTCTGCGACGAACGAAGATATAGCTACAGAAGTACAGAGTCGTTGACGAATGGGAAGATATCGACCAAATCGCAGAGGTTCAACTTGTGCGCCGAGAAGTGAGTCAATTACGTCGAGGGGGCCAGTATTACCTAAACATTTGGCGAACAGACTGTCTCAGAAGTTTCTCCTCTCATTAGCAAACCTAGCTATTTCGCGGCGCAAATTGTCAGGTAAACCAAGCCATGCCTTGCGATACTTTATTAACAGAAGCCAACTGGGGGAGAGGCTAAGAGGATACAAGAATTGCATTAAATGTGAGCTCCAGATGTTACATATACGAGCCAATAAAAACCACTATTTTGGTAACAGTTACTACTCATTTCTAGGCCGTAAACTGATCGAGCATATGCGGTTTTGCCGGCAAAAAGATGTTATTGCTCGGTCTCGATAGAATGGGTTTGCGGGGCCATTACTTGAGCCACCATAAACCGCAGTTTTTATCCGAAGGGTTAAAGCTCGGTTGGTGCCTATATTTCAGGATGGGTTGCGGCCGCCATGTGAAATTTCGCTATAGACTGCATACGATAGTATACTCCTATATCGATTTTTAAGGAATCCGGCATCCGTTCCTGGTATGCAAATTTTGGCTTCGAGATATTATTTGCTATTCATTGTTTAGTTTCCTTTCTAACGTGCGAGGTCTAGGGCAGCTATTAAGTTTGCATTGGCAGATTTTTCAGAAAACTTACCTGATATTTGGCATCGGTAAAAAATCGTGTATGATATTTCTTAGCAGTATGGAATAGTCCTGCGTCGGCAAGCATAAATTAGCTCTCATGGGGTTGGGAATAGACATATTTTCAAATTAACCAAATAACCACTCACTATTTATCAACATGTTGTATGTATATGGAATGTATTTCGAATTTTCGTTCATAAGGGTACCCTCTTTAAATCAGCAGCCTCATATTAAATTTGGCTTAAAACTCTATCCGTACCGTCTAATACAAAAAATAATAAATGTTTTATATAAACTCAGCGCTATGCCGTATGTTGATGAAGATAAAATAGTAATTATGTAATAGTAGTGTATAATAGTAATAGAAGATAAAATAGTGCCTATTCCACTACTTCAACGCTCAGCCCTATTCAGGAAACTAGCCTATGCTTACCAATTACCTTAACGTTAGAATATTCGACGTTATTCAAAAATTTCAACCAACTCCTTTTTCGTCGATTCTAAGGAGCAGTTCAAACATCAGAACAATCCACCTCTTCCCCCCACTGTTAAAGAAATAAACAGTAAACGCCACCTACCTTGAAGTCGAACTTTATTTGAAAGTACACAGGTATGAGGTACTTTTAAAAAAAAGAGTACGCCCCGTAGCACAGACTTCATTTAACGAAATGCCATTTGCCATTTTTCCCGGTTAGTCACCGTCATCTCTCTGCCCTGGCAAATTCAACTAACTTTACCACCCGTACTTAGTAGGCCTATCGTGGGGGTGTCCTGTTCTTCCGAGAAGGAGATGTTATTGTTATTGTAACTGACATTTTCATGGGGAGACCGACACGTTCTGCGTACTTGCTCATGAACTACTTCTGTAAGGCTGCGCCGAAGTAGGTTCGTCAACACGCGTAGTACGGCAACTTCTTTTCAGAAGTGGAACGAACATGTCGACAATGGGGTAACGACAAAGCAACCCCGCTCGAGATTCGGTACTTTTGGCAATGGACGAATCAGACTAAGGTACAAAACCGCATTTGCCAGCTCTACCAAAACACTTTTGACGATTTTGGTTACAACTAGCCTTGATCTGAGCTCAGCCAGAAGTCCAATATCGCCTATGTCGTTCGATATCGTAACACGTTCCCTCGTTCCCTGAAGAGGCTGGCTACGCATATGCGACAGACAAACAAATCTGTCAATGTTTACATCGGCATTGTTTGCTCGACCTTACTCGACTGGTGTCCGTCTTATTTATATTTTACAGGTCATTATCGCTTTTTTGGTCGGCCTAGCAGAAATCGTAAAATCTACCCTTCGTCGAAGAAGGACGGTCTGCTGAGCCCGGCGTCAGTAGTGTGGCGATCGGGTTTTCGTTTTCAGAGTAGTTGAACGGCGTGGCACTTCGTCCTTTGTCTATGCCCGTGGGTTATGTTGAAGTACTCTTTCAAAATGCCTGCGGCACTCGTCTACGGGTAGGGTACTCGCAGTCGCGCAGTTCGTTGGGCAATGTTCGAGGTCGACCTTCCGCTGGTGGTTTAGGAAGGCACCACGAGCAAGGCCTATTCGTTCGGATTAGGGTCGAATCAAGGCTGCATTGTCTTTTCGCCTCAGCGTCGCCATGCACGCGCAAAAACACGCGCTTCCCATCCGACCTACGGCAGGGCTTCCTGGTTTTCCGGCTAGAGGAACACATTCTTTACTCCGTTCTTCACGTGGCAAAGAAGATGAAAGATTACTGTAAAGATATATCCTTTGTGATAATATAATTAATAGGCCGCATGCGAACTATATTGTAGACCTGATAATAAAGTACGATGATGAGTTAAGGCAGCAGAGGGGCCCGTGTGTTTGAAATCACGCGCCCTGTGTGGGTGTGTGCGTGTTCGGTGTGTGTGTGTGTGTATGTGTGTGTGTGTATGTGTATATATATATATATATATGGGTGTGTGTGTGTATATGCGTGTATGCCTGTGTGTATGTGTGTGTGTTTATACGTGCGTATGCCTATGTGTGTGTGTGCGTGTTTGTATGTGTGTGAGTCTCCACGTAAAGATAGTGATAAGCAAGGGACACTTCGTGGAATAAACACTTTCCTACTACCTCGGAGTGTTCAACAATTCCAAAAATTTGCTCATACTTCGTGTCTTCAGAAGCCGCCTTGCTTCTGTTCCTTGAGCGGATATTTTTATAGAAGGCTCAGAAAAGGGCACTGGACCCAGATATAGGTGAGAATTAAACGTTTATCGAACTTGAGATCAAGTTTTCCTCTTCATACGAGCTAGCCTCTCGGTACGCCAAAATTGAGTTCATGCTTTTTGAATCAATGCTAAACACATGTATGTCTCGAATTCGGGGTATGCGTACTCAAAAGAGTAGTGTCGATTTCGACCATCGAGCAGAATAGGGCTAATTTTTTTTTAGCGGGTTCAGCAGATTTCACACTTGCTGCGCTTACCTTCAGCATGTTCGTCGTTCTCCGTCCGGTGTCTAAACCTATGACAAAATAGCAGCATTTCAACGGGCTCTTCAATACGGGGAGAATAGGTCCGCGTACTGCCGGCGCCGTACCTATCGACAACGGGTGTTTTTCTGCAAGCAGCGCTTAGAGGAGCTTCTCCACTATGATTTCCCCAGAAGCGCATCCAAGATATTTCGACTCACAGCTTGCATGACAACGACGGACGGACGGATATGTTGTAGCCTGGTGTGGTGAGAGCTGAGTGGCACGAATGGTACTATGTCGGTTTGGGAGAATGGAGTCCGCGTGGCGGTATTGCCTTGCCGTCCCTCCGGGGACAGTGCCTGCCTGACGACGAGATGCATTAAGACACTCACACGGAGACAGAAACCGCCCGTCAAGATGAATTAGTTCGACAGCCAGACGGCCCGCCGTAGGATCTGATGGGGATGAGTGAAACCGGATTGCAGAACTGCAACGCCCTTGCGCTCCCCGGAGCGCCTCGGGTTTGGTGGAGTCGGGAGGCAGGCCCATGATGTGGGAGGTGTGAAATTTAATCGCGTATGTGTGTGTGTGTGTTTCCTATTTATCGATTTCATGGCCCCGAGTGGGTCCGCCGGTGTTACTGTGTATGTTGCTACGCAGACAAGCTCTCAGCACCGCGGCCAACGTCTCTTCCTGCTTTATACCGTTCGAACAGCGGAATAACTGTTCGCCCTATATTCATTGTCGCAACGACACTGAGTTGGGCGGCTCGAGATGTCACCGTTCTAAGTTCTATATCGTGCACGTTACTAGTCGACGAAGTCCGTCGTTATGTATTGTACTCACTAAGCACGAACAGGTTGAAGACGATGAGAACTGTTTGTAGAGTTTGGTCGTAGAGATGATTTCTATACGTTGGAGATATTCGTAAATGACGGACCTTCTAGTTTATGAAGCGTTTAGTGAAATATGTCGTTGTTCCGTTCTACCTCGCTGGTCTTTGGCCAACCTTGTGCCTAAGGGAGTAGCCGAACAGCACGAAACAAGATGTTTTGTCACTTCAGTTTGAAACACCTAGTTAGTGAAAATACGTTTCTAAATTCTAACAGATTCCGCCGACTGGTCAACACTTTTGACTTTACTGTGATGTTTACATACAGACGGAGCAACACTGTTATTACTATTATTTACAACTATCACCCTGTATCAGCCTCTCTTCGAGTGTGGTCACTCTGGCCAATATGCGCTTCCTAGCCAACTACTAAACTGTTACTGTAGAAATATTCATAACACAGTGTTCTTCAGTCTATGCAAGCTACGGCACCCGATGCTCACCCAAAATACGTCTCTACCGTCTTAGGCTAAATAATTCGTAGTTGTCCTAACAATAACTCGTAGTTTAGGCCACCTTCCGTTGTGGGAACTCCTGTCCAACGTAGCGTGCACAAGACAAGGTCTAAGCTATCTGCCCAGCTGTATAATACTGAATAATTGCCGAGGGCTACGACTCTATGAGACGAAACGAAGTGACGACGGTTCTCATCCCGACCGGACTCCGAATTAGATAATGGGCTACACGTATTGAATTTTACTTCATTACCATGTTCGTAGCCGTAGATCGATAATGGCCGAAGTGAATGGTCGTAGACGAATGGCCCAAGTGCTAAATAACTTATTGCAGGTTTCATGTGAACGGGACATCCGTCGGCAGTAACCTGATGTGGGGTCTCTTGCAATAGCGGAGATGGCGTTGTGGACAACCAACACTGTTACATGCGCATGGCCGAATGCGCAGGCAATGACGAGCGTGTGCGACTCGAAGCCAGGCCCCAATCGGTAACGTTGCGGCATATCACAGGCCAGGCCGACGTCTAGTGATAGGCCTTCCGCGAGCCTATTTCAGAAGTAGGTCGCCCATCTCGATGTGGATTCTCGTGTTTCAGCGAACGGGGTTGGCTGGCAAATAAGCGTACGCCTTCGTCACAACATCTGCCGTTTCGAACCGAAGTTATTCTCTGTCGCGTCGTTGTCATCGCCTGATCCTGTTAGCGTATCCAGCGTCGAGTTTGGACAAGCGGACAAAAAAGTGAGTGTGAATAAAACACGTGAGAACGGCGCAGTGTCAGACAAGCGCAAAGAAGATGGAGCGAACTGATGCACAATCATCTCAGCTGCGACATGATAATGCTGATAATAATATCGATGAATACAGAAATCGATAAGTTTACGGTTCGTCAGTGCTACACGCACATGTCCAAACGAAGGCGTTCTAGTAGTAGTTATATTTCAAGTTAGAGCTTACTTATTGCCGCGCGAAATACTCCATGTCACCTCATCGAACAAGTGGCATCGGACAGTACCGCGTTCCATCGACGCTAAATAGATACACGAGTGGACTGGCATATGGATTCGTACACTGACGGAAAATACGGCAAATAACGGGGAATAATAATATCAAATTGAGCTCGCAGAAATAATATAAATTCTCCGCCATACTGATCTCCTTGCTAGTGAACATCTCGGAGAAGGAAACAGATCACTTGTAAACGAAATGGCAGAAAACAAGGACAAATATTCGTTAAACTACGACCGCTCCCGCAAATTACGCCCACCGATCGAGTTAGGGTAGTATTTGTGTCAAACGATTCATTTGCGCTCGTTAAACGCGTTTTGCTCCTCATTATCAAGACGAACAGCTGTCGCGCAGCAAACATAAACCTCCTCTCTCTGATCCTATTATTGTTGCCTTCTCTGAGCATCTTTGTTCGTATCGGCCCGGCGACTTCTTCCCTCAGAACTGACTGCTCTATCAGCTGAAAAACGCCGCTATATCTGCCATCCGGCTGAACCGCCGATAAATTCTTGGCAAATTCCAAGTTCACGCAGCCGAAAATCTAGAAATTCGAACGGCCAAGCGGTGAGGAGACGCCGCTCCCTCAGCCTTCGGCGATTTGCTTACGCGGATCAACAACCTCATACGATTCCTAAACTCAACCATTTTCGACATAATTCTCGCAAGTTCTTCGCGAAGGCGAATTGTCGCAATTAGTTGTTTTCATTTTTGTGCAAATGATCTTCACCGCTACCTCGCGTGTGCTTACTCGGATTCTGCTTGCGACCAACATAAGAGGCGCAATATCGGCGAGGCGTTCGAGGCGTTTCTTTAGCAATCGACGCAAGCTGACGCTGATTGAGGGTATGAAGCTATCTGGGGGTCGGGCGATTAAGTCGCACTGGTAATTACAATGAAAACGCTATGCGAGAAGATAGTCCCGCGCCGGGCACTCGTCGTCATCTCACCGAAAACGAACGTGCATACATGACTGTGAAGATATCGCACACCTCATTCTGACTGGCACCTCATTGTGACTTCACGCGGCCTTTCTGTGTGTGGGCGATTCTGCTTGATCTACCTCAAATCTAGTTAGGGAACAATGGACGCATAGAAGACCGATGGGTAGGCGCTACCCTTCGCTAAGAATCACCCCGATGCCAAATGCTAATGTAAAATCCTGCCAGATTCATTCAGACTCGTTTGAGAGGCGAAGTCAGACCTTGGAGATGTTCAGACTTCTCTGACGCTGTGCCCTACTCGTCGGGATGCATCGGCGGCCAAAACACTGCGGCCAGTTTGTTAAAGGTGGTGATTGCCATAAAGTTTTTAATGTGTTTTTATCTCACTTGTTCGTTCGTATTTTATCACGCGTAACCTTAAACGCCTGCATTTACGACATGATTGATTGATTGATCGACAACGATTCTTTGGCGGTCTCTAGGACTGTTCCGACTTTATTGTTGAGGTGTCGTATTTGCAGGCTGAGCGAACGACGGATGTTTTCTTTAAACATGGAGCTTCTTATTTTTTTGCATTGGCTCGAATCTTAGCAGAACGGCAGTTCTTTTGAGATATTTTTTTCAAAATTGCGACCTATTGAGACACGGCCATGATGGAGTTAATAATTATTTCCCACACAGTAGCTTTAGTGCGACGTTTCTTTGAACCTCTTTTGGCTGTTCGAAGGACTCTCGAAGGAGTCCTTCAAAGAACTTAGCAGCGCTAGATAAACTCTATTTTTTCAAGTTATTATTATTTATGTTCTTAAAATGCCAACCGTAGCACTTCGTGAGGAAGTGTTATACAAAGGCAATCGTGATGGAAATAAAATTATGACATTTCGAAGTATTGCGCCATTATTGGCGCAATCCGTACCGAGCCCAGGTGACGTTTACATGACAACCCCCGGGCATTTGTCGTGGACATGCGAACATCATCGTAGATTTTGCATTTTTCATGAATGCGCCACGTCTACAAGTTCCCAACAATCTGGACAGCGCCATGATGAAGTTCCGACTGAGTTCAGCACAAAAATTAAACGGACTAACAGTCGACTATGTCGACATGTAGTGGCATATCCCTTTTTTAGTGACTTTTCCAATGTTCTTCCCGTTTACATTGGTCCTTTGGGCATGTTCTTCATTTCGAATGAGGACCATGGCTGGTGAAGTTCTATGCGAGGCCAGCCGGCCAACCAGTTCGAAGAGAAGGTTCTTCATCAACGTTTACGTAATTATTTTTTTTGTGTCATCGTTTGAATTTCGGTTGTATTCTCCCCTTCGCTACCTCTCGTGGTTGAGATTTGCTTAGACGTCGCAGCTGAGAAACGTCGGTCGTCCATACTGCGTTCCTCAAGTCGGGATAAAATTTTGCCGATGACGTCGGCGCTCTGCCGACTTACGAACGCGTCTGACGCGTTGCGCAACCTGGGCCTCGTAGCCGGTACATTTCTTGCTTTTCTTCGTTATTCTTCCCGCCTATCCGCCTTGTGGATCGCCTTCGAAAAAATCAAAGCTTCTGGCCTAGCCGGAAACGGTTCCGTCGTCACCGCCGCCGCCGCCGCCGTCTAAATCGGCGTCTAGCGCCTATTCTAGAGGAACTCACTCGCGTCATAGACACGGCGTTCACTCTTCGCCCAGACGGACCGACCTGAGAGAGTCGACATCAGGGGACGATAACTTCGCCGAGCAACTTCGCCGAGAGGCTTCATCTACCGCTAGGCAAACAGCATAACCCAAACGCAACAGAAGTGTCGGCTGTTAAGGCTGCCGCCGTCTTCGGTCGTCGTCGAAGGGAGCCTGCCGAGCCGACAGTAGAACGATGAGATCACAGCCGCGCGATGAGGAAGTGAGTACCGCAATCGCTTCCTCAAGCGACTTCGCCAGCCGGTGAAGAAGTCACTTAAGGTCGGGCTTGACTGCTCGGCGGTTGGCTGGTTCAGACTGCTGTCGTTTCAGATGCCATCTCGCGTATCCGTCTACTTCGCAGGTTTCAGGGGTTCGTCGTCCGTAGTTGTACGCGACCGTCGTCATATCGTCGTTCGCTATAGAAGCGGATCCATTATGAATGCTCATTTGCGCGCCGTACACTTCAGCGTCGCTGTCCGTTCGGCTCAGAACAGCTGACACGAACCGTTCCGGCGTCTCGGGACACGCTAGCGTCGTTGACTCATCGATGTGTCACCGCGTTCATTCGTCATTTTCAGCACAAACAAACGGTCCGAGATCCGTCTGGAGGATTCGAGGAGCACTTCACAGTGTGCGCTCTCAGACAATGCCGAGGTCGTACTCACCTAGGTGGTAGGTGCGCACCTCAGTTGCGCTGCCATCACCTCGGTTAGTCACGTTGTCGACATTGTCACAATTCGCCGTCGGACCTCTCGCGTCGCGTTCATCGGTGCGGCGTTATTCGAACGCTTCGCGTGAGTTTCGTAAACACGACTTCGTGGCAATTTGGCCTCGCTCAGACGAACGCCATCTTGGCAGGGCGTTCGGACGTGCCACAAGACGCAAACGTGACCACAATGTAGGCCACGTCTGAGCCACGTTCTCATAGCGAATTGTAGACGCCCCGTCCTTCACGTGGGTTGCGTAAAAATCTAATTTATTTGCGACAAGCATCGGACGCTGTGGATATAATTTTGCTTCGCACAAAAATTAGTCGTCAGTGAAGTCTGACGTGGAAATTTCTATAATCTGACTTAACGACGGGCATCTATCCAATGCTCGGCCGCCAGGAGAGTTCACGCACTTCAGCGGTCCGTTTCGGCCATGGCATACAGAGGCAAATAACGTGTGAAGTGCTGCACATCTTCTATCTTCACGACGACGACGACGAGATTTACATCAGCGCGAATGGCCGGTCCAGTTGTTCGTGTTTGTGTTGAAATCGTTCGCGAAGGTTTATCACGCGTCCGTTAAGCAGCAGCACCGTCCGCTTGTTTGGCTCTGAGCCGGTGACGCTTTGCGGATTCGCTCACCGACGGCGAACATGGCGGCGATGGCAGCAAACAGCGACAGAGAGAGGTTACAGCTGCGTCATGCAGCCACGTCTCGGCGCTGTGAATTTCCCGGTCGAGGCGTCACACGAGCGTACGTCATGCACCGAATGTTCCGCATGTGAAGCGTTTTAGGGAGGCCAGGACGTCGCCAGGACGTGAGGAGAAACGCTGAAGAGCATCGACGATTCTCGGCTCGATGAAAACTATGTCGAGTCGAGTTGAAACTAGCGAACTTACTTTAGACATGCACGAAACTCTAACTTTCACACGCGGGGGCAGACGCTCGCCACGCCGAGGCGCACGCCACTAACGCGAACGAACGCGTCAGAACGACGATTTCCCAATGCGACTCGTGGGTGCTTCCCCCAGAGTCGCCGATGACTTCCCAGATGACACTTCAGATGACTTCGGAACTCGACAAACGTATTTAGGTTCGTCAGAGTGTATTTATCTATCGACGCGACCTTGACAAACCTTCAAGGTTCGAGATACTAATTGTGCGTTTACGTAATTCGATCTCGTGAGAACGACAAAATGCGGTGGCAGTTTTTGTGGCGACGTCTAATTTTGCCTGATTATGGCCATTTTGTTTTATGGACAACTTCACGAGTGAGGGGGCATCGGGACAAGTGGGGTTGGCTTGTTTGTTGGTCTTCATCGACTGACGTTCGATCGGAACGATCAGTCTAGTACAGTACTTCCGAGCCGTGAAGACGCCGAACAAACAAATCACTGAAGTGCCCAGTACGGGCGGGGCCTGGCCATCGGCCTTTCCCAAGGTCATGCAGTTGTTCGGGTCATTATTGACGGCTTAAGTTCTAACTTGATCGTTTTTGCAAGCAGCCTCTCGACTTGAATTCGTGCGTTTCGCAGCTCGTGAGATGACGCTTCGCTGTCAAGTCAGTAGTAGTAGTTCGTATCTCAGCAGTTGTAGGGGAGAACTTCTTCGAAGTTCTTCTGCCCGTGAGTTCCGCTAAGTGGCTGGGAGAGACGCGACCTACAGGACGTCATCGTAGCGTCGCATTGCCTCCTTCGACCCAGACGAACTCGGTGGCCTCTGGGGGGCGCATTCACGAGCGCCTTAGAATAGGACTGGGGAGGAGGAGGAGGAGGAGGAGGAGGAGGAGGAGGCACCACACATAGGTTGGTTGTACGGGGTTCGATTCTGCCGTTGTACGTTCACATTTATGGCGTCCGTTTTAGAGAGCAGTGCAAAAAGCGCTATCGTGGACGTTGAGTGTTGGCTGAGGGTCAGCCCTAAAAAATGTCCACACAAACTTTGCGTCCTTAAACGAACGAAGTGCCTTCGCCTAGCAAACGCTAGCCGGTGTACCAGTGAAGACTTGGCCGCATTGGAAGGAAACACGAAGCCCCCGTTAGAAGCGACAGAACCAACGAAATAAAAAAAAAAAACAAAAAAAAAAAAGGAGAACTGCGCCTCTGCTAAGTGACCTGTTATTTTGGTCATTTCCATTTATCCTCTCTAACGGTATTCTGGTATATACGGCCATTGACAGTCGTTGCCGAAGTAGATCGACAACGCATTAGCAATAACTGACTGACCACGAAGTGCCCCCCGAACACCCACCGCTGGCCGGACAACGTCAATTGTGAGTTGGACGCTGTAAACAATGGAATGTCGCCGGCAACGCCAACAGTAACGAGTTTAACGACGACAGCGAAAGGACGCTGACAACAAACGAGCCGTCGCTACGGGTCAGGTCCGAAGAGGGAAATCCACGGCCTCTTCGACGGACCGGCAATCATAATAACAATATCTAAGAGTTGAACAACGAGAAGATGAAGCAGAATAAAACGCAATTGTCGTCCCTCTCCGCCGTGGGAGGTTTCGCCAGC
>MNPL01029392.1:54447-78899 GCA_002081605.1 Tropilaelaps mercedesae | reverse complement strand
GTAATAATATGGATTTTTCGGGACTCCATACGGTTATCGCGTTAGGTGATATGTTGTGGGGGCCATGACTTACTGAATAGCCTGTGTTATGCGTCCTAGATGCGTCAAAGCACGCCGACGAGTAAATATTTCGACAAACAACCTTGTCATTTGCAAGGTCTTTACGCGCCATCAATGGCGTGGCGGCGTGCTGCCGATCTGAAGCTTCACTCTGAAGTTTTCCATTCACATGGAACGTACACGCGAGTACAAGAGACAATAATCCAAGGCAAACTGCGCGAAGATAACGCGGTTGTAGCGTGCGGCAGGGACAAGTTACCGAAATTCGGCGCAGCAACGCGTGGTAGAGAGTGGGACAGATTTTTAGATACGACTATGTCGGACTCAACTCCAAACACAGGAGTAGGGTTTACTTGAAGACATTGTTCATTTGATTCAATACTGGGCTGGGCTGGGGACTAGAGGCCAGTATCATAAAGACAAGGTGATCATCTATGAGTTGTGGAAGGCAAGCTATGTTTTTTGCAGCGAAAACAAACGTCGTGAATGTTCCAGATCTCGCGAAGCATAAACTGATTTGCAGAATATAGAAATTACACTAACCATAGCTGACAACGGTTTAGGTCTATCTGGATTTTTGGAAGTGAATCCCAAAGACTCTGTTGAAATGGTACTGCCTTGGAGGAAGCGAGTGGGTGTATTCTCAAGGATGCACCTATTACTCTGTACATGCCTGTTTATCGCCGTTATCTAAAATTATTTGGTCGAAAGGTTTGCATAGCGGAATGCAAAATACAGTGACCGGCATGCCTTGTGATGTATTTAGACATACACATAGAGTCCGTGTTTACGTTTGGAGGTTTGCTAGCGAAGTTAATCACCTATTCTATATTTCATTCCTGACCGAAGTTCTTTTGTATAGCTCTACCGTCATGATTTGTATTTCCCGGAAATGTTTGGCCAAGCGTGACCGTCCACACCCGCAAATGACCCTAGTCATTTCAAACACGATCCTATCACTGGTGCATCTTTGCAATAAGCATTCGCTTAACGTATTAATATTGCCGTTTTGCCAACTGAAGCGGTCAAAACTCAAATCCAGAGCCTCTAGACGAATAAAATAATTGCAGTAATCTATACTCACCCACCTTGCACCACTTAACACTACTTTCACTATTACGTTCTTAATGGTCTATCAGAATGGCGGGCATTCGCAATATCATCCAATCTGTGGGCTACTCATTTGGACAGGGATCGGGTTGAGCCCACTCGAGTGCTAAAGCCCTTTCATTTTCCAAGGAAAATTCTAGAACAACGAAGCACGATAGCGATTTCGACAAAGGAAGCTGTTCAATTTTCTCTTTATTGCTGTAGCTAGACTGATGTCTTCCTTGGACCAACGGGATATCCTAACGAGCAAACACCCAGCTAATTGTCGTTCAGTGGTGTGTCCATCGTCAACGCAACGTCACCAGGAATATTGCTATCCTATTCGATCGATTAAAATCGTAACCGCAATAAGTTATGCGCGTTCAATAGCTAGTGAGCGCAGAAACAAACACATAACACAATTTATCAGCACATATCAGACGCATCTCTATTAATGTCTGCTCCTCCTTTGTGAACTTAGTCAAATACATTATTATCTGTAGCAATAGTAAATGCAGAGAAATAAGATTTATTTCGCTATTAACCGATTGAGTATCTGATCAACGAAATCCCATAACGGCGGTATTAGTATTTCTGTAGTAAACTAAAGAGAGAGAAAACTACCAGTTCGCGTTGTAAAGCCAATTTAATATAGATGGATTTTTTGACCAGCATGTAATGAATAGAAAACTTGTAGCAGTCTAGAAACTTCTGCGGACATGGAATGCAGTCCAATGGTAGAGCAACGCTAGGGGGCTCCGCGGTAACGTGACACATATTTTACAAACAAACTTCGACCATGTCTGACGACGTACATTAAACTTACTAATGATCCTCTAAGTGCCGAGCTTTGGAAAATTTATATGTCTTCTTTCTAATTTTGGATATGAGCAACGTGGCCCTCATAAATATTAGCCTGACTCTACAGCGACACCGAAAAAAATGACAGAGATCTAAGGAATCTCGTACGAACGAAAAAAATATTCATAATTTAGTTAGCTCCCGTTTATATTTGCTGACATGAGTTATCGAAAGTCTTTTGAATCTCATTAGAACGACCTATGGTCCCGGCAGTGCGGCACGAAACGTCAAAACTCCCCAGATGTTTTTGCAGTTTTGAGGCTGTAATGAGCAGTGGAAATAGGGCAAACAAAAAGGTAGGTATTAGATGACCGAACGTAGAGAGTCCATGCATTGAGCCTAAGTGCGCTGACCATTCAAATCTATTTGAACACAATGCCCGGATCTTCTCAACATTTCACATATGCCTGAAGTGTTCGACAATAACGAACGAGGAATTGCGCTTGAGCTGCAAGGTTCTTTTCATTGATAAAGCGGAAGTTTTTCTGCAGCATCTCAGTGACGACAACGACAGGGATGTGTTGCGCTACATAAGCATAGATTTATCAATATCCATGTTTCAACCTGTGCCTAAGCATTTTCCACTATTCTCTTCTGACGACACGGACACGCCTACAAAATACGTCACGCAGGTGTGATGTGCTCCAGCCGATGCAATTCAGCATCATGCTTGGCTCATGTAATAAGCGCTTTATATAGCTGAACACAATGCCCTTATTCCTGGTCTCACTGCTACAATATGCTCCATGAAGTGGAACAGCCTCAAAATTTCTCTTTCGCCATTATAGCGGAAGACAGCACCGGTCAAGTATAGCTTTTCCATGCGTACGTTTGTACATCTATGTTTGTGAGCGTCCGCGTTTTTACTAAAGTCAAAATATCAATTGCTCCGTCTTCTTTTCTATTCTTATCGTAGGTAATAGCTAGAAGCTGAAAATAGATAATTTAGTTACTGGCTAGGCCCTCCGATCAA
Organism: Tropilaelaps mercedesae; assembly: GCA_002081605.1. Classification (NCBI taxonomy): domain Eukaryota; kingdom Metazoa; phylum Arthropoda; class Arachnida; order Mesostigmata; family Laelapidae; genus Tropilaelaps; species Tropilaelaps mercedesae. The sequence goes on along the minus strand of MNPL01029392.1, from coordinate 75,916 downwards.
AGTTTGACCGTGTAGCAGGGAGGTTAGTTAATAGTAAATAACCCGCTTTACCTAGCCAGCCTATATACCTTTTAGCACGAAAGGGCGGTGAAAGGAAATGCGTCGACGGAACTCCGTGAGTGCTGTAAGGCGTACCTAAGTGCCAATTTGTGCTCGATTCAATTTCAACGCCTCATTGGCCTCTGCCCAGAGAAGCACAGGTCACAAGACCGGTCTAGGCTGTGAGCAATTATTATCGCATAGTTGCTCAGCTTGGATTTTCCCTTTGGAAGTATATTTGAATATCGGCGACGACACATTTATAAAACAGCTTTAAACCCGTGGTGCGTTTATTGGCTTACAGAAACAGCGAACAAATGCTTTTATTTCATAATACTGTGCTCCACGCAAAAGGCACCCACCCCCAAAGGAAATAAAAGCTTTTCCTCAAGGCAGGATAGAGCACAGCGAATTCAATATTGACGTTCGCTCAATATAGACGTTTAATACAGGCTGCCGGCCTGGTCATTTCTGTAGCTTTGCCACGTTATGTCTGATTTTTGTTGCTGCTATAGGAGGCTAGCCATCATTTCCTGAAGGCAACGGAAAAACATCAGTAAATCTCGAATGATCAACATTTTTTTGCAATATAACTTTGCGTTCTGGATACACAAAATGTATTTTGGTTAGTCACTAAACTGATAGGCATCGTGAAGCTTGTATAGACGAGTTACCGAAGGGCTACGAGCGAGTCCGATTTTATTTCTACGCAGGAGAACTGGCGTGTTATCGTTACAGTTTTATACCATGCGGCCGGATTAAGTCGTAGAAATGTCGCCTTTCTATTATATATATATATATATATACACATACATATAGCCTTGGTTTCACGCTTTTAAAGTCATAAAAACCACTATTTCTATTTGCTCGTAAAACTAGATGTAGGAAAGATGTAGAGATCTCATTTTACGCATTGTGCCGACATACATCTGCGATAACACCTCGACTTTATTGTAGGAGTAGAATTATGCTCTGTGTGAGTGTTTTAGAAATCACTGTTTTGAATGTATAAGGGGTCATACAGTAGAACTTTTGCTTGAATTTAAATTTTGCTTTGCTAAAATAGTGTAGATATTACAAAAGATCACGTACTGTTGGCAAGATTGCTAGTATTCGTGTCCACGCGCAATGTATTCGTTTCAGCTTTGCACTTGCAAACCTTAATTCCACCTTAATTGTAAATTCTAGAAGAATTTTCGTCCTGCTAGCAATTTATCGTATAAGAATTTGATCATTCTTTGCGACCTTTATTCGACATATTTGGAAAAACACAAAGAATACTTGAAAAAGCCGATGTTGCTTAGCGGATGAAATACCCTACTAAACTAATATCGGCCGTCATTTCCGCCCATAAAACATGTATGGTATCGCTGTAAAACAGAAAGAAGCAACTTTTATACGGAACAAAACGTGTGCATGTACTCGCTCCGAGAAGAAGCCGCTGTTCTAAACCTAAAATTTACTGCGTGCTTAACATGAAATCAAACGTATTTACCATTTAGTAATAAATTTAATCAACCCAATGTTAACTTAATTTTGATTCCAGCAAGTTTGAAGATGCAGTAGTCTCCGAACATCTTTATCCCGCTGACGGACTTCAACTGGATTTTACTTAAATCGGTAGATTACTGCAGATAACGCTGAAGTTCTACAAATCATATTTTTAGTCATAGACTATGCCATTAACTTGGTGGTTTACGCGCCATTCGATTATGCAACATTACCCAACCCGAAAAAGGCTCGCTGGCTTGCACCACTACAACCACTTGAAGTGTTTAATTTTTTGTCGTTCGGGCTTTTTTCATGGATTCATCTCTCGTCTAATATTGGCCACAGAGTCTTTCCCTTGCCCCTACGCGAACTGCCAGTATTCCCGTTATCCCCATCAGTTATTACAGTGTCAACGGACTATGTAGTTAGTGTTAGTTCCGGTGGGCGTTCCACATACTTTGTTCCGTCTTCTTCACAGCTTCAAGCTGGCGCTTTTGTATCCTCCGCCGGCGCCTCCACCGCCACGCCGGCCGCAGTCGGAGAATCAGAGACAGCTGAGGAGCGACCGGCTGTCAAGGCCAATCTTGCTCGTTTTTGTCATTGGAGCGCTTAATGACTTAGTTCTGCAAGTCGAAAGCTTACAGCTTCGTTGTTCGCAAGCTTATACTGACTGGTAGAGTAACACTTAAACGCGGAGGCGAACTGTGTCACATAGGTGTTAGTAACTCTAGCCCAGGAGGCAAGCACCTGGGTAGGTAATGAGTTATACTAAAGAGGGCTCAACACCTCGAGCACTTCTTTGTTACAATACAAGAAAAAAGTCCGCTTGTAGTCGATGTAGCTACAATAGAGTTTCGATGTCCGTATTCTTTCCGAGAAAAAGGAAGTTTCTAATGGAACTTCTAATGGCCGAAGTAGAAAAAATTCTAGGAGAGATGTAGCGTTAGATAAGCGCGTCGTGCTACGCTTATGCGAAGACGTTTCCTACATCCAATGATCAGCCTCAAAACAAAAAATGGAAGACCAGTCTGCTTTATCATGAGTTTAATTATATCGAAAAAGCGAAGTGTTTACGAGAAAGTCTATTACGCATACATTTTGTAAAATATCCGTGGGGTTGCGGTTTGACGCTTCTCTAGGTGTGTGCACTAGCGAAATTTCGATAACTCAGAACCATTGAGAGTATATTGTGTACTGTGGAACAATTGACCGCAAAAGGTGGCGTAGATGAAGACGCTGACAGTGGTGCTCGGTTTTAACAGATACGCGACTGCCGTTCTCAAAATCCAATTAGGAGTTGCACAAGTTGCACAAAAGTGCACAAGGTTTATACTTACGACTAAATTCTTTCAAATACGTACAGTTAAAATGGAGAATCCAGTCATTCTCTTTATGAGCTATAAGGGCATTAACAACTGAATTTAAATGTTACAGCGTCGATAGCTGAATTGTTTTACCGCTCGAGCTGTTGGTAACGGCATCAGATGTCTTGTCTCGATAAATTAAAACGTAATACGTGCCCAAAAACCCCATGTATTGCACAAAAATATGGGCTTTTCTTATACAGCAAAAAGTTCCACTTGTAGGAAAGCTGATGTACCTAAGGAGCGCATCATAGGTCACACTACGGATTTATCGAGACACTCTGACCCGCAAAGCATCACCCAAAGCAACAGCTATGCTTATCCGTCTATGAACATTTGTTTTTATTACGACAACGTTTACTTTACAGGACTCCGCTGTAATTTACCGTCCGAGGAGTGCAGACTGCACGCAAATAGATAGAGGTTGTCGGATAGCAACTCTATGGAATTGCACAACAAAAAATGGTCAGCGAATGTGGGTGGCCATCCATTCAGAATTGTGTCTCTTGTTAATTGTTGTATTAGCGAAGGAAGTGTTTGAAGAATGTCTTTTGTGCATTCATACTTTGACCATATGAATATGAGTGGCGTTCGCGTATGGGGCGTGATCAAAGTTATGCTACATAGATGGCATTGGTGCTAAAAAACTGGTTTACTTAGAAATATATACTACGACGGGGCAAGCCTTTTCGAGCTATAGTACAGCCAGTATGAATTCATTAGGACCGTGAGACAACCTGAGAAAAGCAAATACGTTTCAGGCCTGCCTGTCAGCATTCAATGTTGATGATACCTCTTTAGGGGGGATCGGCCATCGCTGTTCATACATGAATAGGAACAGGATAGACAGACAGTAATCGAATGAGTAGGGCCATACGCATACAATCCTTATTCAGACATAGTTAAACTAACCAGCACGGAGAGGAACAAACCTCCAATGTCTACCCCCCGTCGCTGACAGAACTATAGGAAGCCAAATTGCATTAGTTAGTTCAGCGAATCGAAGGTGGCGGATCTGGCTAATAACTGTCTGCGCAGAAGCAGGAACTTATATAGGGCTACCTTGCGTTGCCCACTCAGGCAGACATAATTGTAATAAGGGGCGTCTACACAACCAGTCATCCATATATGAGGATTATCTACAAACACTCAGGAAGCATCATCAGAAGAATATCCAAATAAGCCATAAGGCTAATTAAGCTTCGTTTTGTTTTTTCATTGAGTCTTGTTCTGCTGCCGAAAGACGGCTATTAGTAGATGCGTCCTTGAACGCATAAAGCGTTAAAGACGAGTAAATCGATAGGTACATAACCTCCTTCGGCGAACTAACTAGGAATATAAACCAACATTGTAGAACTATGTTACTATTACTCGAAAAATTTAACATTCAGACCATATGCATCCGCAAGAGTTGCTTTTTTCGCCCACCAGTAAAATTTTTACTCGCTGAGCTGCTTTCTAGCTTGTTCATAGCTGACAAAACGAACGAAACTTCTCCGTTAGCACCTAGGAGGATTTTTAAAGCACCACTGTCAACTTAGCCGTTAAGACCCAGCTTATTAGAATCATCCTCTATCGTTCTCACCAGAGCTTAAAGTTAATGTTTGTTCTGAGCTTTGTCCAATTATAAGGAAAGATCTAGAAAGCAAGTATATAAGCCACCAAAGCCGATAAAACAAACACAGCAGTTATAATGCCACTGGCCCTATCACTCTGTGAAAAGGGAACGCAACAGATTTCAGGGATATCGTCTCTTATATAGTGGTGCACTGACAGCCTCACACTAAAAGCATTGTTCAGACGTTGTATATAAATTAGCATAAAAGATCGGTATTGTATATATTGGGTATATACTTTACTCGCCCTTTTTGAGTTTAGTAACGTTCAGTTATACTCCCGGTGATCAATAGCGGAGGTGGAAGAAGATATTTATCAGGGATCAAGACTGGGATACACCTCTTCGGATAGACTAAAAGTATTTGGTAATTGTACAGAACCTCCGGCCATCGAATGTGTTGTTGGTTCCCCAAGCAACAATCACCATCAATTATGGAGGTTGTTACATTTGCTCCATAGAGATATCTCGATTGCCCTCGTAGTTGCCAACGGGAGTCCTACAGAAGCCATCATCATGCCCGGCTTGAGGCATAGCTCGTTTTGAAACTGGCATCGAAAATTGCACCTATTGGTATACTGTGATTATTACTTTTTGTCGTGCGACTTCAGAGACCGCTCAACACCGCTAGGGCGACCTCTTGAGATGTGGTCGTAATTTCTAACAGATGCCCCACATTTCGTCAATAGCAATATGGACCTTGCTTTAATTCCTTCCAAATATAGAAAACTGCGTTCACATCAATAATCCACACACAGAATTAGCGTCCATTTAAACAGACTTGTTTCTACATACGTGTGGTTAACATTATTTAACGGGCACAATACATTTGTGCTACAATAAAGGTTTTCAAATGAGTCTCAAATAAGACTGTGTTTTTATAGGTCGTTGTGGTTTTCGTTCTTCGAAATTCAATTACTCTTCATTTCGATTGGGTCGTTACCCGTAAGGAGGACGCCATGAGAGGGCCTTAACCCGGGAGGCTGTCCTGTGTCCTGGCACTCCGCCAATTCGTTACTCGCCCCTCGGGCGTCATCCAGTACAGCATCTACGCAATCCTCGATCAAGGCCGTTTACGATTGGGTCGACCTTACAAATTCGTACTATAGGAACGTCAAAGATCTGTTCCGACAATACCCACACTGTTTATTTAACACACGAAGAAGTTATAAGCCATGTCTCTCGTTTTTTGAAGGGCTACAGCTAATTTTATAATCAAAATCGTTTCTAAATTGATATAACTAGGGTTCTTTTTATATATCTTGAATTATGAGCTCGAATCTGAGCTATTTGTACAGGCAGCAACCATTCCCTAATAGTTAAATTGTATCTGTCAAATATCGATGAAGGTACAGTAATAAGGAAATAATAAGGAAAGCAAAAAGGTGCCATTTCACTTTGCGAGTCAGATAAGCAGTATTTCACTTTCTGCACGTAACGATCACTTGATTTATCACTAAGTCGAGAATTTTTCCGTATCTGTTTCGTTAAAGAAGTGCAGAAGTATATGGAATCATAAGTAAAAAAGCTATTTTTTTCGCTCACCTGCACTCTTGACAAAAAAATGACTGTCTAGAGAGCCCAACAAGGCGCTTTCTAAACATAGATTGCTGATTGTTTCTGAATCGCCACGCTTTTCGGGGCATCTATATGAATCAGACTGCTTTGGGGGTAAAAGGTGTGCTCAGCACAGAAGCAACGCTCCTCATTGCGAGCTCCATGCAATTGTACCCAAAGGGTGAGAAAAGGAAAAGAATGAGCACGGACTGGGAGGAGACACTTCCCACGTCCCAGGACAAATGGAAAGTCATAGGGCGGGCCATCCATAAGCCACAAATAGGTAACAAAACCTGACATGTCTGTAAGAAAACGTATGCAAAATTTTGAACCGGTTAAACTTTGCGACTGCGGGCAAAACGATTTTGCGACACAAGTGCCAGCAACCCTTCTTCCACTGCTCAACTTTGAGCAAACACAGGAACTGCTATCTACGGGCCACATGCACCCAGGAACTATTCTACCAAATGTACGAAGACAAAGACAAGTAGGCTAAAAAACGGTCTTCGCAAAAGGCGTTCTTGCGAGGGAAAAGCTTCATTAGGCAAGCATAAGACAAGAGCGAAGACGACGTAACTCTAGCGCAAAGTGATTTGATGAATTCACAGATTCAGAAACAGATAGCGCCGGATAAAGTGAAGCTTCCAATCGGTCGTCAATGACTAAACGACATTGAATCTTCAAGGTCAGCTGGGTTTTCGCCGTTGTATGACGAGGAGCAAACATTAACATGTCGCTCACTGTGGTAGAACAGACTTCACCCTACTAAATTGTGCACCTGTTTGTCTATTCAGATCAGAGATTCAGGCTAACTGAAACAATTATCGTTTAGTTTTATGTTAACAATAGATACGCCGCTATAGCTCAAGAGCACGGGAGCAACGACGGAGGCGAAACACGTTCCTTTGCACTTTACCAAATATTAGCCAACAGCTAGGAAGTGGTGCATATGCAGACCATGAGTTTAAGTAACATGCAGACCATTTAAATATTTAAAAGCAAGGGAACTGGTAGGATCGCTCGATATAGAACAAGCGCAAAGTTTGCCTTGGTTAAACTCTAATATCGGGATATATAGATGATCATGCTAGTGATCTGTCAGGCTTCTTAAACAGAAGGCTTTCATTGGTAAAGTCGTACGTGGCCACGTGCAAATGAGATCACAAAAACCACTTAGCCCGCATGGTCTGCATGTGCACCACTTCTTGGCTGTTGACCAATGTTTTGTAAAGTGAGAAGGGGCATGTTTCGCCTCCGTCGTTGCTCTCGCGTTCTTGAGCTATAGCGTATTCATTGTTAGCATGAAGCTAAATGATGACTGTTTCAGTTACTTTACTTCAATGTTTTATGGGGTGTTTAATGTTTTTAAAAGCGGCTAATAAATTGCTGTTTATATAAGCGTGCCTTAGAAAAATAAAAAAGAAGAAAACACACCTCAAACACACCTGTTTTTAAAATTAGCGTTTGTAGCAGAGGAAAATTACTCCACGGAAAAATGGTTGTTGCCGAGTGTATTATTTCTTTTTCTCTTCTACTTCGTGGAAAGTGCGGGCATTGCGACATAATGCCGAGAGCCAGCTATCTGAGTTGCTGTTAAAACGGATTAAAGGAACCGAGGCGAAATATTAAGATGATGTTATTCTAATAGGTAATATAATGATAGCTGAGATTCTCAGAAAAAACAAGAGCCTTAGAGTGCAAACTGTGATGGCGAAATTTAATTGCGCCAGCTTCACTATAATCACATGGAAATGCAAAAATCTTCGCCACTGTTGTTTTATGAGTGTTTGAAATCTATGAAAGACTTTTGATTACCCTGCACAAAAGCAAAATCGACGCCAATATGGCTACTGTCGTAGTTATAGCCAGATAGAGTTTGATTTAGTTGGTGTACCAGTGGAGCGGTGTGAGGGCCATGGCAATAAAGCATAGTTCACCTATCTAGGCAAGCCGATCTCACCAAATATTGCCCACCCACTCTTAGTTCTCGGGAGAAACTGCACTTTTGACCTACACAAAAAAGTGGCCTTGTCTAGAAGGGCCACTTCTGTATGAATGAGCCCACTTCAAGGAAATGCGCGCACCTTTATGGCTCCGCGACAAGAACGTTGGCCGCTGGCGTTTATTTTCACTTTCAAGTGGTCAAGCATTCTGCTCTGTATTGTGAATGCGTATATACGCAGGCACACTAAGGTTTATTTTCGTTTGTGTTCTTGCTAATTTTTGTAGATGACCATGAGATCCTGCGATTATCCCACGAACGGAAAATCGCTGAAAAAGGTAAACGTCCGATTTGGTTGTGATTTCTGTTTCGTTTGTTATGTGATATTGGGTTGACAATTTTTGTTTATTTGTAATTTATTACCAAAGGAGTTGAAAGACACGAGAAAATTGTTGTTTGTGCAGCGCTGGCTCAATAAATTGTTTTTATCTTTGGCTATGTATACTGCATCTCTCTATTTTAGAGCCTTTGATTTTATTTTCTCAATATTGCCGTAGAGCGACCACTAGGACAGGTAGTCAATTAAATTCTCGAAAACAAAGGCCAAGACAGTGGCTTAGAGTCCTATTTGATAAAATTTGTCTAAAGCCTTGTAAAGGCTTTTTACAAGAGAAGTTAGTGTCATTAACCAGGGGCGAGACAGTCTAAAAGTAACCTAATAACAATTACCCTAGTTAAAAAGCGGGTTCTAAACTAGCCTATTCGCACATCGAGAAACAGCAAATAGAAGCATTTAGCGAAATGGAGGAATATGTGTTAACAAAGGAATATTGTATCGTAATACGACTAGCGAAAATACCAATTGTTGTGAGTCAAATGGAGCTTTAGCCGTCTAGTGATTCATATACTAACAATATCATGCTATAACACAAATACTATAATGAATTGAAATTCTGTTATAATACCTATGGTGCTCCACGCTAAAGCAAATATTTTAGGACGTTACTGGGTTCTCAAAATCAGCGCAGTCGCCTTTGGCCGGGACAGGAGCTATTTATCCTATTAAAATGTTTCCAATAATCGTCGGTGTTTCCTCTGTCTTTTTTTCATCACGTAAGCCGTCTATAAAATTGCTTAAGAAGGACCTTAACCTTTGCTGTGTTCTATTATGGGCACAAATTGTAAGAGCCAGTGCATTATATTAGTGTTTGCTACACCCATAGGGAGCCTTATCAAGCGTTGCAGTAGCTATTGTATTATTACCGCTATGCGTTTTAACAACAGCACTAACCAAGCGCAATACGTATGTTATCCAGCACTACCTCAATCTAATATCGCTTAGCGGAAGCAGCTGATAGGGAATCAAATTAGCAGTAGCACAAAGAATATTCAATCGCTGTTTTGGTACTAAACTTGAATCGAGGTTCAGCTTACTTTATATGTGAGCGAGCTACGTCGACGTAACTAAAGATATTACGTAGTTTGTGTACTCCCGGACACCCTCGTGATAATCATGTGCAGAGAGCAAAAACGTCATTAAGCGGGAATTGCGTAGGTCAATAGGGGCTTCTCTGCAAATGAGATTGAGCAAGCTTTGGTGGAGGTCGGAGTTAGCGCAGTTGAAAGAGAATCCGTTGAAACATGTGTACGATAAGCTCCGTGCTTTTCAAACGAAGAAGACACTATTACAGTTTTCTGGAATTTTTCCTAAGAACGTATTCCTTGCATGCAAGTACACAGTGCATGCGATGTACGCGGGCTCCACTGTCGCATGCCGTAGATACCAAAACTGGGACACATTGCGGGCTTGTGCCGGAAACAGGTGGTTTGTAAAAAATGCGGTAAAACAGAGCATTTCATAAACAACTGCAAAACAATGACAAATGTGTCAACTGCAAAAGATCGCATGTGCTTGTTTCGTTGAACTATCCACTCCGCATGTAAGATTGAAAAATTACAAGGTTCAGTTAGAAAATAGACTGATGTTCCAGCTTAAGGCTTTGTAACTGGACGCAAAGTAAATTAAGTTGTGCCAATGTTACCGGCCTCTCAGTTATCGGGGAGCAGGCAGCTCCAGGTACTTTGCGGTGACTTCGAAAGCATCGTACGCTGCAGTGGTGAATTGCAGCTCATCATCGACTCAACGGCTGGACTTGAAATTGAAGTCAATCTGCCAGGAGCGACTCTCGTCCCAAATATTCTTCTCAAACTACTGAAGAGAAAGGCCGGACCCCGAAGAACATCTACAGAAAGATACATGCCCGGTCTTAGGCCATTTATATTTCTGGCGTTCATAAACTTTATTCTGCTGAAAAATGCAGCTAGGAACTTTCGCACGACAGTTGCCTACGTGGATGAAACCTTCTCACTCTTCCGTATTCGTCTAAGGGTGAGTAAAACTGACATTCTCGAGACTTTTAGGAGGAAAGTAGACATCGTCAAAGTGTTCGAAGGGTTCTAACTCGTAATCAGTTCTAGTAAGGCGAAGTTTTTTCTTTTGATTCCATCTTGAAAAGTGGCGAGATTGCTCCTGTTTGCGTATGTGCCCTGTTTACGCCATAGGCAAAGTCAGCAGAACATCTTGGTTTCACACTACAAGAACGTTTCAGATGTTACGATCATCTGGGAACTCTCTTGCCTAGTTGCTATGCGGTAGTTCCAATGGCATGTCGTTCCAGAGAAGTTGATGAGCGGCCTAATACTCGTCTACGAATAATTGCTGCTATAATAATACAGTCACCACCCTCATGCGTATTGCTTTTCGGCGGCCTGGGGCTCGCTTTCTCGTGATCTTCGTTCACTCTTCTCAACGAAAAATTTTGCAGAAAAGGCAAAAACATTCTGGTGTAATTCAAGTCGATAATTATCTTGTATATTTTGTATATGACATCTATAGTGCTTTTTGTTTTTATTTTTCATTTTTTCATTTACTATTTCTAGGTCTGTCTTTTTAATACAACCCATAATTAGCCTATTCCATAACTTCGGCCGCGTGAACCTGAGCACTTGTGAAACTGCTGCGCGGTGAAAAAATCACACTGCCGGAAATGTTAATTGTAACAACAGATGTAAACGTTGTATATATTCATGTGTAGTCTTGTATATAATCAATTACAAACTATTATGTAACAATATGTGTCCGGCAGGGGATATACTTTTTATCATTACCTTTACAGGGCCTTAAACGATGTAATACTTGCCGTTCCGCCAATAAAAGAACATTGTGTTATAAGATTTTAATGATGAAAATGCCATATATTGTGCATATGCAATTATAACTGGCTGTCCCATAGCCAATGCGTGTTCACCAATACTTCTACAAAATACCTACATGCAGACCTACGCATCTCAAGTATTCCATGCCGCTCTGCAAACTCGACTTCCAGCAACACTAGAGTCTCTAGATTTTAGGCGTGGAGCTTAAAGCAATCATTTTCGCATATCGATGGAATAAGCCTACCGCGGGATAGCACCCTACAAAACCCCACAAAGATATCTTGTCCAACGCGTCGACCTAAGTGCCGTAGATTTAGCGTGGTGGAGAGACGGTAAATGCAACAATAAAATATCATACCCTTAGGATAAAACAAACAAGATATCAACGAAAATTACTCTTCATATGAGTGGAAACGATTTTCACTACAGAATCTTCGATAATGTATATTATGACGGCTAGCGACCAATAATAACGTTTCAATATCCAGTTTTTGTCAAACGGATGCGTTTCAGAGCACCCCAATCTTCGTCAATATCTAATCCGGTGCTTTTCGGAAATACCGCTACATCATTGACATCACTGTCATAGTTCCGCCTACATCGATAGATACAAGGCAAATCCGCCTTATATCGATATATAGTTTCGAGCAGGAGCAGGAGCTAGCTGGACTTATCAGCAGCTAGGACTTTCCATGCTTGCACTCGATGTCCGCCAAACGATGGGCTTTAATTCATAGAGGAATGGTAGCCTTGACGCAGTAGTCTGACTCGATCAAATTGTCATATTGGATATCCGCATCCTCCATTCTATGCAATGAAAGCAAGTGGCCTCGGAGCAGCCGGCGGCTCACGCTTCGTGCTATCGGTTGGCGAGAGTCCGCATAGGCCTGATCCACTTTCCAATCGGTCGAGTTAGATTTTTTTTCGTTAACATGCGACAGCAAACAAACCGGCAAGCGAGACGGCGCGTCGCTAGAAAACTCGCATAGTTTTGCGGAAATGACAGAATATTGGGTAGCTTTACCATAAAAATAATCTAGCTATGTGGAAATAGCAAATCGTACTGCGGCATAGCGAGCTAATTTTTGCTCGTTGATTCGCGCGTTGGCAGGCACGCCCTCCCTATAAAGGTTGGTTATAATAAAAGCTATTAGATAATTAGCAGTGCGATGAATTTCTGGTACTGTCGCACCTTGTGGACCAATTCGCGTATGGAAAGAGTTACTAATCATCTCACACAGACGGTATTATGCTGTCATGAAATCTTGTGAATTCACATTCATCGATAGGTGTGGCCTATTATTGGTTATTTTATTGCCCATTCCGAGCATATAAGTTAATTGACCCATCGTATACCAGAAACAAGTTGATTTCTACATGCACGTTCGCTCAATTCCAAATAACGCTAATACAGTGGAAAGAATTACAATTATCGTAGGAAACTAAAGCTAACAGTTTTTAGAGGCAGCAAGTCGTTTTAGCAGATTTTGTGCTAAGACGAGCTCGAAAAGAAGATGTATCACTGGAATTTATCGCGGAATATCCATGCGGGAGTTCGTGACTTATATAAATCAGCTAATCCTGGGCCAGCGTTTTCCAGCACACCACAAGCTACAAGTGGCCATACGTGGTCACAGATACGGACGGATTAGTAGTATTGCATCAGCACAAATTTCAGCCCTATTGGTTACTCTCGGTCCTTCGTAGAATTCGATCGATGTTGGACGTCCAAAGAAACTATTTGCATTAGGCTGGACGAGGCTTTGGTTTCAGTTGAAATAATGCGGCCTTGAATTGTTTTCCATGTAGTTTCAATGAAAAAGAAAGAAGAATGGGGAAGAAGAATGGAAAAGAATAAAACCTAAGGAATAAGAATGGACGAGAACACCCTATTGTTAATAAGCCATGAAGCTACATCAAAATTCCAACGGATCTTATACTGGGGGTTTGTGCTAAAAATCTCCAGAGGACTAACGAAAGCTAGCATGATACCTCTTCCGACGTCTCGTTGCTGTGACACTTATATAATTAGGGAATGGTATATTTGTTAAGCGATCCTCCTCGAGACAGACAAGTCTGAATGATACCATCTGAAAATAGCGAAAAACATGGCGGAGAAAGTTGAAAAAACGTAGTAGTTATTTGCTGCGATGCACACAAGTGACTACGGATCGGACGATTCGAGTTAAGAACTAGAAGTTCCACTAGCATAAACCGATCACTCTATACTTGAAACTCGCAGGCGCTGTTGTTGGAATAAAACTGACGTCGTCGAATGCCTTCGATGTGGGTTCGTGATTTGTGAAATGTCTAATGGTTGTCGAGTATAGAGGTTTTCAAAAAATATGCTACACACGTCCTTTTATCGAAAAAGGATCTGAGAGAGCAGGCATACGTGGTTTCTAAGCCAAAGCTTTTGCGCCTTTGGTTATAAAGGATAAGAACGTCTTATGCGTTTTTGTCACTATTTGTTCTAAACATCACTTGATGAAGCCAAACACACATTTGAACGTTGGCTCGAATAATTGCGGAGGAGTAGTCCGGCGTACCTTAGCACAAAGCTGTCATCGAATACTACATTCCTTACCGCTATGTCAGAGCGAAATCTGTGTGGATGACATTTAATACAGGAAATTGCTAATCCAACGAAATGGCCAAGCAAAACACTTCATGGTTAGTTATCCTTATCGAAGCAAAATCATGCTAAGCTATTCGGTCCGAAGGAAAGCAAGTATCCTCTTATAGCGTTGCTTTTCGTATTTACGTTTATCATCATCGACTTTTACCCTCGTCAAGAGGCAAAAGGCGTTAAGGAGTGGTTTGACAGTTGTCTCACCAAGAGAGTCCATTTGCAGCCACTCACCTGCAGGAAAAGAAGGGCTCATGTTCCGGACACTCCCTCGAGCGAATGAAGATGTATCAAATCCTGTTTGACACCGCTGTTATCGTGATGCGACGTCATCTGCAGACTCCCGCGTATAGTCGCGGATCGCCATTCATGCCTGCAGCTATGTGGGTCAATACTCTTTTTGCTTTACAATGTCGTACCGAACGCTAAACGAACCTATACTGAACGTCGAAGAGAACTAGGTTATGACAAAAACTGGTGCTTTACTTGTAATTTGTCATCGCTGTAGGGTTTTTTAACCACATTGGTAATGTTAGTTAGCGCTTTTTTTTTAACAAGAATGATCTACTCATTAAGCACTCCGATGCACTGTATGGGATGGACGACATTGGAGCATTTCCTAAGATATCACAGAATAGCTCTTTAGCTAACCAAGATTGACTTTAAGATATATTTGGTATGGGCAATATTGAATGCCAGCTAACCAATCACTTATCACAGTTTGTTAGGAGGCTTATGTAGAGTAGCCCGCGAGGAAGTACCAGCCACTTTTGATGCGTTTATTGCATGATGCATATGCAAAAATTTATTTATTAAATAAAAATGTATTTTTATTTTGAATACTAATTAATCTATTTATCTTATTAACTTTTCTAGGCATAAAACCAGTTGAATACCCTTTTACAAATTTAAGTCAATTGATAGTTTCTCGCCCTCTCAGCAGTTTTCCAAACGATCCAAAATATCTCATGCCTGTCAACCCTGATCCTTTTGCAAACTCCTTAATCCTCACGGAAAGGGTTTCTGCCGATGAAATTTTCCCTAAAAGACGTTCTGGAGTTTGAAAAAAGTTCTTCGGGTTTTGCTGGAAGGCCGTAATCGTTGCTGATGCACCCGTGAAAACTAGGTGTACCAAATCGATTCATGGTGGTTATGTGGCAAAAGGAGAGGAATTATACAGCATATTAAAACAGCGTGGCGGTAGCACACGATGCGGAAGAGGTCGGCCAAATGCATCGGATGCTGCTTGACGACAGATAAATTAGAGACGTGCCATTCGAAAGCGGGCAATTATGTTACATGAGTGACACGTATATTGGCGATTTGTACCGCAAAGGACAGAGAACTAGGGACAAAAATGTGACAGGCACTTTGACTACGAGAACATGATATTGAATGTTTCCTTGCGTTTTTCTTTCTTTTTGAAGAAAAATGCATCGACTAAGAGTTTGAAATGTGTCTTGTGTTTTCCTCGTGCCACCAACTAGCGGTTTGCGCAAATTTCTGCCGATATGGCAACCATGTAGATTTTATGGTGATTATGGTTATCAAAGATGCTGCGACTATGAATCTCATGAAGCAAAGCACAACGAGCCACCAAGCAATATGCGACGTGTTGTACTGACGTAGCGTGGTACATCCGTCACCCAAAAGCGCATTTTAAATTTTAAATTTCCATGTGTTCACGTCAAACGGTAATATTGAGCCGAAGCGGTTAGAGATACGCCAGAGGCGGTCAAATATGCGTATTTTCACCATGTCAATATGGCGAAACCTTCCCTATTTGAGCTTCAAGCGATAATCATCCTGGAACTGATATCTTCTCTAAACTGGGTAGGCTAAAACGATAGAAACATAAAATAAAGGGATCATTTTGTAGCGAAGATGTCATTGCCGGTACACCGAGGGACCTGCCTTGGCTCCCATGGTAGCTCATAGCGGGGGATGGAACGAGGTCACGACGGAGCTACAATAAGTAGCCCGCTGTTGACTTCAGATTAAACAAATATCTAGCCGGTATGAATATAGACTTGATAAAAATCTACCGGTACAGCTCAAGCCTTCGCTGGTGCTTTTCTCACGTATGTTTGTAAAGATGATCTGCTTCTCGTGGAAAAACCTTCCACTGTGCAATTCACTGTATAATCTGAACCGGGTATTCATACATAGGGTATCTACGTGAACGACGCATAGAAATAACGACAGCGAAGAGGAAAAAAATGTAATTTACTGTGTTCATTAAAGGAGTCCAATATCACAGGTGTTTTAATAACCAATCTAGTTGTTCGTTGGTCTGATAATAATGATAATCATCATCATCATTATCAGGCTTAAGTATTTAAAAAAATTCACACTTGATTACCCCGTATCTATTACCGATTAAGAATTTTTTGCAGCACACACTCGACTCTGATTTATGTACATAGACTTGTTGTGAAAAGTGCAAGTACTCAACTCAGTAAAAACGGTGTCCGGTCGCACACCCGACCATTTTACTCATAATTTCGATTTAAATGTCAACTTGTATACCTTTACCCCTCCAGTAAAACTGTCAATTTCTTCAAGATAAACACTATTTTTGCTAACGGGCGGAACCTTTAAACTTGATAGACTACAGACAGTTATCGAGTAAGCACCAATATTATTTAAATGCTACTGAGGCGTATTACTTGCCATTTACCTAAAAGAATCCAATGACGCAGATAGGAAAAGCCTTTAGTTCTATCCCTAGCGCCCTATAGCTCGAAACTGCTCGTTTACTAATAGAATTTTGCTGAACAGCTATGCACGTCAAGGTTTAGTGGAGACCACCTTCACAGTGCGGCCTCGTTTATAAAATCAGCATCACCTAGTGCTTCTCTGAAGGTAATAACGCCTAGGATTCAGTCTCGCAGAAGGCTCACGTACAGAGTAACAATCGTCTAAACTACCCGAAAGAAAATAAATTGCTAACACATGAATATAACATATACAGGATCGTAATATGAGGGTCCGTAATGATCAGGCGCATGCAGTGAAATATCTCTTTCTAGCTAGAAATTGTTGTGACGCTATTATCGAGAGTAACATGCGTTTAACCCACACTGAAGCTTGACGTCTGCACAGTGCTTGGACGCATGTGGCCGAATTAATGAATGCTCTGACTTATAGGCCACTTAACCTTTCTTAAGCGCGAAACTTACCCCAGACGTAGTTTCTGTAAGTTTAAACAAAAATGGCAAGTTCAAAAAAAACAACTACCCTTTTGAATTATAAGGCATCGTAGTAGAAGCTTTATTTCCGCGCTATGTGTCCACGTGAATGAATAAAAATGCTACCACTAGTATAGCCGTGAATTCTTTATTGAAGAATAGAAGATAGATAAAACCTTCCCGAACCGGTAAACGAACCTGCGCTCGCCTGTACCATGAAGTCGCTGGCCCTGTGAGCAAAGGCCGCGGTCCGCACTATAAGATGTGTAGGAGGTTTATTTAAAATTCTCGCCAGTTGGGCTAAGAGAAAAAACGGCGCCCAATTTGTTCGTTCTTCGTTTTCTTTCTTAATGTTAAATTGCAGGTGGCTTTTGAAATCTGATACCTACAGCTGATTTTCATTTGAGAAGTCGAAAAGAAGAAGCTTCAACGTGTTCTGCAACCTCCTAAATGGTATCGCGTTCTTGCTGCGTACGATACGAGTCTTGTATTTTTTTGCAAATCGCCAATCGGAAGCCAGTGAGAATTGAATATAAAGGTGGTCCAATTCACATATTGCGTAGAATAAACGAATGCACAAATCGAGGAACGGGCGAGAAATGGACGGGTTGATCTACGGTCGTGGCCAAACACGCCCGTAGATCAACCGACTGCTATATTCGGCTCATTATCTAAGATACATCTTCTTTAATGCTACTCTTCATTAAGTGCTTGCTATGAAAGGTGGATATTTCGTAGCCTTTTGAGTAATCACATTGTGACGAACGCCAATAAACCCAATAAGGATCCCACATGCTGAACACAAATTGTTCTTTATCCTCTTTTTCGGAACTCTAATGGAAATCAGAGTAATATCATGCAATAAAAAGCAGTTGCGCATGGCTCTACGATGTTCGCATGCGCATGGCTCAGTTCTGTTACTTATCTCGTGGTTAAGCCGTTCGAAAAGAGTTGATTTCGCAAATTGCGCAACTTTTTCAGTTTTCGTTCGTGCTTGTGCTTATGAGGGAAGACTTTCCCTAAACTGCAGTATGTCTTTGGTTTCGGCATGGTAGAAATTTCCATTATATAACGTTCGCATAATTTACAATCTTTCACTCTTCGCCGATTAATGGGCTGGAAGGGAAGTTCTTGTCGTTTTGTTGGTATTCGGTCGTCCAAATGGCACGGATTATTCTGACAAGTAACATTATAACGTTACAAGCTTTTTTCCAACTCCATGGGTGAAAGGTATTTGACAAGAGCTTATAGATTTTCAGATATTCATAAAAAAAACTCCTGTGGTTATACCTTGTTTAGACATTTTAGTTTGTTGTAAATCACCTTATATGGCTTTGTTTTCTCTAAATATAACTAGTTCCCTGTAATATTGAGATGGCACCTTCATTTCCAATTACTGTTTCTTGAGTAATCCAGGCCCGACATCAGTAATACAAGCTGCAGTAATAACTAGCCTTCAATTTCATAAGAACCTAGTGGCCTTTTATAGTAACGGTCACGCGAAATGTTGCGTCCAGGAAATTAATAGCTGAATTGTCTTGAAGCTAAATAGCATTAAGCGAGAACGCTTTTAAATAAATTAAGAAAAACAGTTTTAATATTTTCCCACGATTCCAAATAAAACCAGGTTGAGTCGTCTTTACAATATACACAAAAACAAGTAAAAAATCTTGACCACCATGTTTTAGCCATGTTTTTACGGTTGTCTGAAATCTCAAAGCAAGTTTGAGATAACCTGTATGAGTACAGCGCATTTGCTATCATGACTTTTGCCAACTTGGAACAATGATCTTAATCCTTAAAGTAAACTTAAGGAAATCCTGCTTTTACGACTCTCGTTCCTGCTTATTTTTCATTGCTAGCACCATTTTCATTGCAGCGTCCTTCGTTGGCGTTCGATGTTGATTTCTTTCTATATTCTTTCTATCTATATTCCTTGCGGAGGGCCTGTCGGTTCGGAGTGCCTTATTGCAACATGCTGACCGCCAGACCGCATTTTCGTAAAGTTTATTATTGGCTCGCCTCGAAGGCTTCAATTTATTCTCTTCGGTACATAGAACCCCCTCGAAACCACTCGTTTTCGTACAGTATTAGGGATTCGAAATGTCTTGTTATATTAACCTAATATCTAAATCGCATTGGCCCAAAAGTTGAGTCTTTGGAGGAATCCTGTGTTTCACAACAGTAGAGCGCCATACAGCAACACTCATCAAATTATAACAGGGGTAATGCTCCCACTGCACCCATTGTTACGCCGATTGAGTGTCCATCGGCATCGTTCAATCAAAATTGTTGTAAATCCTGAATCAAGATATGACTTTATGTGGATGAAATTTGTTTTAGGCTTAATTGAACCAGGCGATACTAAGCGGGATTAATTATATACTTAAGGGTACGGCTGCCGTTCTCTATCTGGACGACCCTATGGTAAATATATGTGTGTATCAGAGGTTTGCCAAATCTTCAACATGAATGGCTCACGAGTACTCATCGTCAAGCATTTGATACAACAGATCCCCATAGACTGATTTTCCCTGTTTTTAACAGAAATCAGCGTGTACGAACGGTCGAGATGCTTTATTTATTTAC
The DNA here is from genome assembly GCA_002081605.1 of Tropilaelaps mercedesae. Lineage (NCBI taxonomy): Eukaryota > Metazoa > Arthropoda > Arachnida > Mesostigmata > Laelapidae > Tropilaelaps > Tropilaelaps mercedesae. The sequence goes on along the minus strand of MNPL01029392.1, from coordinate 56,283 downwards.
CAGTTCCAATAGATCTCCTATACCATTCGTACAGATTGATCACTGTTTTTAACAGGGAATCAGCGTGTACGAACGGTTGAAATGCTTTATTTATTTACCAATTCCAGTGGCTCCCCTATACCATTCGTCGCTTCAAAAACGGTCCAAACGAAAGCTTTTTACAAGTGGCAAATACTGGCATCAGCATCCCGTCACATAACTAAGCCTCACATGAATCACTATCTATAGACGATTATCTGGCATTGCGCAATTCATCGGTACAGCCACTTTTCTCAAGTGTCCCACAACCGTACGGCGATATCTAATTTAAGCCCGAATGCCCTATATAAGTGATTTTAAGTTGGACAACTAGAAAGAATATTATAGCCGGTTAGGAGCCGACTTATTATTGACCAGAACTAAGGAAATTTGCTTTCTTCCAACCAAGCAGCGCTCTCGAATTGATATAGACAACTTTGAACATTTGCGTGTCAGGCTGAACACAGTTCAAAAAGTACCGTAGTCCTAGAAGACGGATTATCATTATACATATGCTGGTCGTATGCGGAGGATTACTCCACAGAGCTATTCGAGAGTCACGCATTCGTTGGACCAAATAGCCAGCTAGTGATAATCAGGAAACGCGATAATCGGGGCTTTCATTACTACAACTCGTCCGACCCGCTAGTGTGAAATGAAGTACAACTGTCATGCTTCGGATGACATTGCTGTTCCTCAATTGTGAATATATTCGGTAAGTGCAACGTTGTTAATAAAATGTTTACGAGCATCTTCATCTACTCAAGTGCTATTACAGAATATTTAACTATATTGTTTCTACGTTATTTTACGTAAGCAGTATTTATTTTCGGAGAAATATTGAAAATGACAGAAAAGTAAAATTTGTTGAGCTGAAAATGAATGTCTTGATCGCACGTGTTTTTAATTCTTTCAAACGCGATTCATATCGTGAAACACTTTCATAGGTGGGTTCAAAAAATGTTACCTTTAGGGAATATCAGCATGCAAAAAAGATCACTTATGAAACAAATCGAAAAGAAGGATGATCAAGGTAAAGCTATGCGTAATTTAAAGAACGGTTTGTCTGAACTGTTGACCATTCATATTGTACTATCTGAAAAAATGGGCTAGTGGACGAAGCTTATTTGTCGGCTGAGTTATACAACTAAATATTTCAGAAAAGGTTATCGTTAAGACTATTTGATTAAAAAATACGAACTCATGCGTTTTTTGCAAACGGATATATTTATTTATAATATTTGTGTATGAAACAGGTTTGATTGAGTCTCTCTGTATAGATGAAATGGGAAATATTTGCCGCGATTGGCCTAACACTATTTAGTATACGGACATCAACATGGTACAAGTTGCATATGACACAACATTTTTCGTTTACCGCGAGAGCACCAAATGACAGGGGAAACTCTTGGTAGAAACGCGGTTTATTAAGATCCATCAGAACTACTGCTTAGACAATACGGCTAGTCTCATGCATTAAATGTGTCCTCTATGCTATCTTGACCAGTACCTCTAAAATTTTTCAACAAAAAAATTGTCTGAACGAATTGAATTATAACATGCCTCTTGGTATTGAGGGGAGTGCTTTAAAGCAGAAACATAGTTTCCGTCCAACACTCAGCACGGGAACTTTTGAGGACTTTTGCGATCTCTGTTTTTCCCGCTAAAGCTTGTTATTGGCTATAGAACTGGAGATATTTGTTAGGTATCCAAAATGACATACGACCCTGCACTTTTAACGTTCGATACATCAAATGCATGTCAATTTCCTTCAGACATTATTTCACACGTACCTAGCCTACTTGCATAGATTTTAAG
>MNPL01029392.1:30084-40095 GCA_002081605.1 Tropilaelaps mercedesae | reverse complement strand
ATGCACCTACGTGTCTCCTCCAGTCGCAAGGCGCATACGAATGCACCAAGCCACCGAGCTCGACTCTACGCATCAAGCGACAACGAGCAGAGCTATTGGTGATGTGGATGAATGTGCCTTGGGAATACAAAAAAGCCGTTATTAATCGGGACCAACGACAAGGCTATCCTGCGTGTCTAACCTAGCTTGGCTGTTACTTATGAATGCCTCAAGGATGCACATTGAGTCATTAATGATTCAAAGGGGTACAACCGTGACCCATGCTGACAATGTGCTTGCGTCCCATCTAGAATTGAAACGTAAGGGTACGAACGTCGTGAAGAGCTGATGCGCGTATGGGAAACTCGTTTAGCTGAGCAGTGCAGCCCATAACCATGATAGATGCTGGCCGAAGTGACTTCATCATTACCTGCTCGCCTGTTAGAAACAAATTCAAGAATACACAGTAATACATGACGTGGTAGAGGTAAGCAAAATGTATATACGCGGCCGTACATATACCCACATTATTGTTGACCCATTACAATCGCTCGACAACATCAATTAATTCGTGTTGTATACGTTATTCATGCACTATTCGTTGCCTGACGAGCAAGCAAAACAACATGGGGACTAGTGAAAACATTCTTTCCATTTCCCAGTAGAGTGTAACTACGTTAACCCTACTTCCCAACAAGGACTGGTTGAGTAGCGGGCTCTCGTGTTGTGCGCGATAAGATAACCTAGTCAACACAAGAATTTTCCCGAGAGAATTTAATGCGCCCCTAAACGAGCGCTTCAACGCTTAAACACCGGCTTGGCAAACTACAGAGAGTAACTATTGGCGTAAAAAACTTACTTGGCAGTGTGTCGCATTTATCTCCCGCGGCCAAAACACCGAGGCCGATCACAAAGCTTGAGCAATAAGCGAACATGCCAAGGGACCGAAGTAGCATGGAATAAGAGTAGTATGGAACCGGTTAAAAAATATGCGATTAGATGTGAGTCTACTGTCTTCTGACTGGACGTGCGGTTGCTGCTCGACGCGCAGACAATGAATCTGTAGATAGATAAGATCAACGAAGTCGACAGATATAACTGAGACGGTACAGCTTAGCATACGAATGGAGGGAAAAAAAAATTTTAAAATAGCTTGCCTCACCGCCCATGATTATGATAGGAGCGCAACCCGACGAGCTTTTATAAATCGTGAGGCGATCCTCCTCCAAACTGAATGTTTACAATTTCAAAAGAGGTATACACGCGGAATGCCGCGTAAGAACCCTGACATGGTGGCTTTTAAACTCTTATTTGTGGCACGTAAGGCCAAAATATGGGGTCCGGAACAAGGCGAGCAAACTAGATTCGAAAGTTCGCACATAGGTATTCATTCCATGCGGTATGCAGCGAATAGCAATTTACTACGTTTCTTGTCACATAAATGTACATGTAGGAACCAATAATTCCAAAGGCTCGAGAATAGCTTCAACGCTCATCGATACGACTTTTGTTACCACAGCTGCCTATTATTAAACAAACACAACACCCTACAAAACCTTTGTAGAGTAATATAGCGTGTGCATCGCGCCCAAGGAGTGGAAAATGCATGACAGAACTCCCTAACGGTCTCATTTTGTAATGATATTTGTTAGTAAACCAAGTATATTTCTTTTAGCAAATCATCATTGCTTTTAGTCGTGTCCCCATGCACTTTTGCTCAAATGGGAAATTAGCTTCACTAGATTCAATCTGTTCCTTGTTCTACCAACCGTACCATAACAGTACCCCGCATTCGCACTGCCCTACATCGCTCGCCGGTTTCCCGAATATAGTCACTGCCTTGCTCAACTTATGATCTTTACGGTCGCATCGCCAACTGAGCAGAGAGCATTTGTTGTCACGGCTGCAGCTTCGATTACTTCCCTCATCAGCCTCGAGGTGAAACAGCCCGTATCGTCCATGTCGCGTAGCCTTCTCACGCTTCCTTCGGGTCATAATATGCAAATAGCCCAAGCTGTCTAGTAGACTCGATTGGCTCGAGGTTTTCGATGTGCACTCATTTTGCTCTCGACTCTTTCTTCACTGTTCAATCATTGGGTCGGACCATGCTCGGGTACCGATAGTAGCTTATGACCCCTCCTCCTCGTTTCCCCTTTCCGCCTGTTAATTACGTGCTCATAATGCTCATAGAGTGGGAGGATGCAGCTTCGCTCAATCGTGCTATGCAAGCCTTGTTGCTAAACGGGAGTCTGTAGGTTGTCCGTTATAGTCTACTCATAGGCAAAGGGTTCAGACGAATTAAATTTTATTGTGCGACGTTTCTAGCGTTCTGTTTCGCGTGTACAGCCGCAATGCTTTCCTTCACTAATTGGCGGTGCTGGCTGGCGTGCACTTTTACCGGCGCTATTATTTTGTAGTGTGGGATCGAAAGCGTTCTAATGGTACGCTATTTGTTTTCAGGCGGAAATTTGGGTGTTTTACTGAGTTAGGTGAGCTCAAGTGGATTGAGCATGTGGTTAGCGCAATTTCCAATCGAATGCACTTTTATTTAGCCAAAGGTAGCTGTGATCTGAATCCCATGTAAACTACAAAATTTGATCACAAAGACACAATTAAGTATAGGTGAAAAAACATTGCCAACTAGTACAAGAGTGCATGTTCCCGTGGGATTAAAATCGCAAATATGTATTTTAAATTGTTTTTCATTTATTAGAAGTGGTCGCTGCAGTGTAACAAATGTAAAAAGACTAAACTTCTATATAAATTCATTCCACATGCAAGAGGCCACGTGTCACACAGAAGCGTGCAACAGACAACATTATTGCGAAGTCAGAAAGCGGATTTAGCGGCAATTATTATATTATTATTATTAGAGCCCAAGTGTCCCGTTATTTCGACTCTGAGAGTTTTGATCGAATTTAAATCAGCAGTAACCTACCCATCTAGAGAATGTACGAAGGTTTTGGAACTCAATACAGTTCATTCAAGCACGGTATAAACATATAGGTCTCTGAACGTCACCCTCTGAGAGCTAAATGAGGTTGATCGTTGGTTTTGAACTTAGATGTCGCATTAATTTCGATGTTATCACCGTACACCTTGTCATATGACGTTAGGTTTTTCACGTTTAGCAATCGTAGGGAGACCCGTTTCCGTTCAGACATTAGAAGGTCAATGGTTGAAAAAGCACCTATCGGACACCTATCGTCTAATTTAAATGGTACGCTTAAACAAATTAGGATACAAAAGTAGAAAATGTTGTGTGTGCTGCGGATTTTTTTATTCATAATCCGTTCTAGAAATATCGCCACGTAATGAGTCGTTAATATGCGCAAAATGGCCGGCCTCTGTCGAAACTCTAAAGCAAACAATACGAAGCTATTTCGTAGAGCACCAGCAACTGTTCGTTTAGGACAAAATTACTGGCTTATTTTTTTTAAAAGTTCGACAGAATATTAGTTGTGCACGTCTTTAGTGAGTTATCAGCGAACTACTAAAATGATTGCACATCGAATTATTTTCACTAATATCGATAATAATTACAAGCACATTTTTAATAGCTCCGACGCAACAAAGTGAACCACATCTATTGACCTTTGATCAGATCCCTGCGCGTCACGATACGAACAACAATAAACAATAAACTGTCAATATTTAGTAATTCACAATTCATATAACTACATGTGTCAACGGCTATCTTACCAACGTTGCGCTTTTTCACTTGTCTACTTCCGCGTTCACATCATCGTATGAGACAAGCGAAGGCGATGGACCACTTTTCCCGATGGCAATTCCTTGATCTGTCCAACGCCTCAAGCTGAGTACACGGACCAGGTCGATTTGTCGATGAGGGAAAAATGCGATCAGCGCTCGCATCACACCTCTACCTCTTCACCTGGCGTGTTCTGTCCAAATGCCGTTAGGTTGGAGGGAACACTTCTTAACGGACATTCGTTAATTCAACCTTTTCAATGTTCCGTGCCGACAAGGACTGACCATTCAAGGACTCGGCCATTTCGAGTACGCACTTTTTTCTTGTATTTTTTTAAATATTAGTTCCAGTGCCAAAGACGAATAACGTGTCTGGGGATCTAGTTATAGCTAGTGGAGTGCATTGTGCATGCGCATTTTTATGTTATCCATCCCATTATAAAAATCGCAAATTCAGAATGAAGGCAAATTTCTGATTCATTACTTCAGCAAACGCGATCCCCAGCCACAGATAGTTTAATTGAAGTCAGTTAAAGAAAATTTCCCGAGGATTTTAGTGACCCTCTGTTAAAGCAGCTTCTGTAAAATATCCCTATGCACTAACAGATAGAATCGTAACGCGCGTGGCTTCCATGTTGTGTCCCACGTACACAACGGCGTTTGTGTTGCGCTTTATAGCGCGCAGTCGACGTATCATTTTCATGTGTATCATTTATCGTATCATTTACATTGCATAACTTCCTCCAAAGTTATACAGAAAGTACACGGTACACATGAGGCAGATCTGAGGGACCGACGACACACGAACAGTGCAAAAGGCTACATCGAACAACGATGCTACGAATCCATCATTCACTGGGACATGATCAAAAACCGTTGAATTCTTTCCTCAAACAAAGTGAAAGCCGTCCATCGACGGCTCGACACAGAAGATACTTTCAGGATCACGTGTCATTAGAGACCTTGTACACAACTTCAAGAAACGCACTCGTCAAAGCACATCAAGTTCTCATAGTCTCAACCGAGCCAAAGGATCCGGCAAATTAAGTCCAAAATAAAAAAAAAAAATTTTTTGCTGTGATTACATCTATCATAAAAGGCAATACTTTGAACTTTCTATGTTTCTACGGCCTCCCAAAGGCTGCCAATGCACCGTTGATACGTGCTGATACGTGCAAGGATTACAAATACGTAGTTGGACCCGTTCGTCTTGAATCCGAGCCGCTCGAAGTCGTCATTGTAGCACCGCAAGCGTTTCTAAATCCTTCGCTACCTTCTGTCTCTTTGTCGAAGCTAAAGGAGCCCCCTGGTTAGCACCGGGCGGCTGGCATTTGCATATACCACGGTATCGAGTGGGTTCTAATAAATTGCGTAATAAAAGAAACAGCATACGCTTCCGCCCTCTCTTGCGATCGTTCGGTCCCTAGCTATCCCATATTTTCCTATTTAGGTGGCCTTGAGACGCAGTCGGCCTGGTATGTCCGAGTGGCACGCGGTTTCTTCCCATGCGTATTCTGCTTCACAAACATGAGAAGACATTTTGTCAGCTAAGTAGGGACTAGCTGTAAACATGGCTATAACCTATATTGCTAAGACATGTGTAGCCTCTAGTCTACGTGATAGTATTAAAAGACACCTACCGACAGCACAGTGAAAGTTTATAGTAGTGCGGAAAGTGCTTTATCGATGTGTGCTCAACCGTGAATACTCACATATTGCTGGCAAAGTTTTACATCTTAATCAAAAATAGAAAAATCATCTTGTTTGGTCAATACGCTGGCTGTTTACCGGCACAAATACCAATATTCAAATACATTACAGAAATGCAATTGCAATATGTATGGTGTTAGCTAAAGCAGCTTCGGACCGAGTACCCGCATGAGCCCGCATTAAAACCACTATACTATCCGGCCAAAAAAGCTAGCCAACAATTTCAAAGCGTTGTGGAAGGTATTTCAAGCGACACCCTCTGCTGCTTAAAATTCGGTTCTTGTACTTACGTTTTTTTTACCGTGTCAAGCTATGCAATTTTTGTTGTTTTTTTTTTAATAAAACTGTGATAAACGAATTTTTTTGTGAAATAGAATTAGTGGCCGTTAAATTGGAAAAAAATTGAAGTTTTTAGAAGATGCTCAAGATTTTTTTAGATCAGCTCCTTGCTAAATCACATACATATATAATAATTGCAAAAATTGCATAAATCAGTTTATGTTACTCTTGAGTGCTTTAATGTTCTTAAAATAATCAGCGCATTTTTCCAAAAAATCCACAAAAGGAATAAGTAGAGTTACATAGCAAGCCCTTAGAGACCAGCGAGCGTCTCCATTACACGTGTAACAAATTTTCTGACAGTGACGCAATTCTCTCATTAGCTATTTGGTATAGCTATTATCTGGTTACGGCCAAAAAAAACCGAGCAGTTTTTAGCGATTATGCTCTTGAGCGTGCCAAACAGCATTAGTAGCTAAACGTGGAAAAATATGGATGTATGTGATTTTTATGACGCGTTGTAACTAAGCGGAGAAAAACTCTTACCATTTGGTATTACTAAACTTATTTTCCAAATTGTGGTTTATGCTATAAGATACTGCACGTATGATGACGTGTTAATTATACCCAGCGAGAGGCACTACTAAAAAAAGCAAGCCTAGATCGATTTATACCGAGTTTGCTGTGTTACTTCATATTAATCAGCTTTGCGGTCGAAGCCTATCTTTGAAGCAGCCTAGTCCGTCCCTGAGAGGACCACGTCGTTCACAAATATATTAACGAATTTACGGTACTTCCCGCCTGAATCTCTAACTTGATAGTAGAGCAATTTTTTTCAAATTAGGAGTTTCTCAACTCATGACAAAACCTGGTTTTAGGAGTACGTTAATATTAAAGTAGCTTAAATAAGCGTACCAGCTCATTATGAACTCTAAGGTGATCAATCCTTAGTATCAAACGGGACAAAGCTGCCTTTGTAATTACTTTGGATCTTAGCTATAATTAAATTCGGTGGTTCATTATATAAATAGGATAATTTGTGTTTGCAATTGCGGTCGGCGACGCTTGAGAAAAAAGAAATAATTGACACCTTCACGTATTGTTATCCTGTTGAGCTCGGTGGTTTGATGCATTCGCGTGCGCCTTGCGACCGGAGGAGACACGTAGGTGCATGGGTTCCATCTCCGCCGTTGCACATTTACATTTATGAAGGTCGCCTGTCTTACGAAATAATGCAAAAACCCATACTGAGGACGTCAAATGTTGGCTGACGGTCAGCCCTAAAAAATGCAGGTATTGTTATCCCAGTATCCGATTGTTATAAAGAAATGCTTCAGCAGTGATGGGCACTTACCCACAGTGACTACCATCGTTAAGAATTTCTGTATGGAACCGATATTTTGATAATGTCTCAACGTATGTTTCTGCAGTCAACCGGAGGAGTCAACGAGTGTAATCTGATACTTGTCCTTCAAATACACGAAATATATGACAGATTCAGTCATCTACACCCCCACATACTACCGTGTACTACCCCCATATAAGGCTATACGATGATACATATCCAGCGACGGTTGCCTGTTTTTTGACTGGGAAATATTTGAAATACTTGAATGAAAAACGAATGCAAATGCATTAGATAAAAAAAGAGCCACCAAATTACCAATACAAAAATCGATTACTGCATAATAAGGGCAGTTATGAAAAATAGTTCCGTTAGCTGATATTGATCCTAATTTCAAACACACTAGCACTAAGCTCGTTCCCGAGTCTGGACGGACATTTACGTAAGTCTCTTAGAAAACTCTCCCAAAACATTTGATCAATTCGTATCTCGATATACAGACTCATATTACATTTATGGACAAAAAATTGTTTATTACTTAGATCTCAGTTCTCCGTAGCAGGGCAGCTCTAAGTCGTTGAAATGTGTAAAAGATACAAACTGATTATATCAATCGAATAACAACAGCATACAGTCCCTAGCGATTCGACATTACTTCATACTAAAAACAAACTAATTTGAAATAGTTTGCCTTTCAGAAAAAGCGCAGCATATACTAACGAGATGGCTAGAGTATAATTTCGGTAGTGACGAATGATCGGATAATTGGGTTTATTCTTCATTACCTTTTTCACAAACGCGCCTTGAAAGTGTCTGGCGATGACCCAGCAGTAAACGGCTAGCGGCTAATGTAGGAGACGTTAGACAAAAACGGTTTGTTTTTCTTGGTGCCTTGTTGTCATCCTGTTGGCACTTCCATTATTTTTCGTCTGTTTCTGCTCTGTGTGTCAACAGGAATTGTGCTGGAATGCAACAGGAATGGCGCTGCTATCGCCATTCCGAGCAAGACTGTGTAAATTCTTGCGCACCTGCAAGCATTGCTTATTAAATAGAAGCTGTTTTGTCAACAACACGGCAGTCCCTTCTGCATTTCGTGTCAGCAATGGATACACACAAATACTGTCTCCACCAGCATCTACTATGATATGGCTGCTGATCATCGTAGTTTCCATTTTGTGTTTACCTACATTTACATTTTCTGCCATGCATTTTCCGTTGAAGCTATTCTAAAGCCTATAGTTATACAACACATATGATATTAGGTTCCTCTAATCATGTATGCCTGATCTTTGGGTGAATCCTATTGTTTCAACATCTCTGACCTTCGTCCGTTTTACTCACGACCTTTTTTCTCTTTCCAATCGTCACTACGGGAATCCTAATGAAAATATTCTCAACGAAGATGAAATAAAATTTGATTATATACTTAGTGGCCAGTGGCATATATGCCAGTGTTCGGGGGATATTCAGCCTGCTGTTGAATTCCGTCATTTTGGGGTTCAATATTCTGATCTTTAGATTTGCGAGCAGAAATCCTTTGAAACTCTTGTTGACCTCGTTATTGGGAATACTGGTTTTAATGTGCAACTATCTAATACTTGAGCTTTTAGATCTTTCGGCCGAAATACATAGAATAACTACCTGTTCTTTTTTTGCCATGTAGTAAGTACCTGTTTTCTTTGCCATATAGTAACTACCTGTCCTTTTTTTGCCATGTTTACCAGTATCAAGGAGGAAAGCTAGCGAAGGCAGTTAGCGAATTTACGGGGCGGAAAGTTCACTAATCCAGCAAAAGACAGAAGCCAAGCGTAGAGAAGAGAGGCCCCTAACAGTTGTCACTGCTGTATGTAAAGTGCTAGCCAGTTTATGAAGGAAAAGCACTTTATTCACGAGAACCAAATCGTTCGAAAGTGGCTGACCGTTAATCAATAGTTTCAGCGCTCGATTTGGTTCTATGCTATAAATTCGTCTATGCTATAAATCAACAGTAGCAGTGTAAGAAAACATTTCGCTGAGAGGTGACTATGAAGTACTTCCCAGCACAAATTGTTTACAGTTGTAGAAACCAGAGGTTTTGCGTCAATTACTTAAAGGTTTGCAGTGCGTAACGGTAAGTGATATTGTTTGATCATTAGCACATAGAGGCCAAAAAGTCTCTTTTCATTACTTTGTATATGGCTTCGTTAAGTTCTGTTCATGAATACCTGCTCTACTAGTTAAGTAAACTAATGAACAGGAAAATAGCAACGGCCGTATTGTAGGAACAACTCAGCAACATTTATTGGTTATGAAAAAGAAGACGTTATCCAGCGCAACTGAGGTTTGCCCCTATGCGAAGGCCGTCATCAATCTGGGTCCGATTTCAGAACCTTTACCGGTCAAGGTGAACTCAATGGATTTTCGCTGCTCTTGCCGAGCCACTAACTCGAATAAATTTGGTTTCCATGAAGATCTTCATTCTTGTTGATCGAGTTACCTTTTCCGGTGCCTTAATCGACCTAAATCGGAAACCTCGATTCGGCCTTCTGTCTCAGTATCACGTTCAGTAGGCTAGGATATCGTATTAATAAAGTCATAGTTTAGGGGGCCTGCAATCTAATGAAGGGCTTGACGTTTTCTCGACCGTTTATGTTTCTTTTCTGCTCTCTTCCATAAAATGCCTACGCACGGCCAACGCGTCAACATACGTTACACCAAGTTCTTCGCCGAATGGCTAGCATTTACAAAACAAGGCTGGAATTTAAACGAGTTCAAGCACGTGTTCCGGCTAATGCATTCTGATAATAAGTAGCCTCACCTAAAGTTGGGCTCTTCATGTCAGAAGGTCACGTAAAAAATCACCTGTTTCTTAGAGGCTTCTTGCCTACTTCGGTGAAATGACTCTAACCGATTGGGACCGGTGGAAACGCACAAAAGTGGTAAGACACTTATTCTGGTTACACCGAAGCCGTTCGGAGTAAAATATACGTTTTGTTTCCAACAGAGCG
>MNPL01029392.1:8106-24700 GCA_002081605.1 Tropilaelaps mercedesae | reverse complement strand
GATTTTGGAAAATGCGAGTACCAAATGCAGTTTACGAGTCGAATATCAATTGTATTTCCGGCTGTAACCGCCGAAGATGAAAGCGAGACGTCGAAGCCACCGAGAAGTCGGAGACACAGCCGGTCTAATTAGGGCCCACCTACTGACAAAAGCGAAATAACAGACAGTAACAGTGGTTCGAACCCATAAATTAGAATGGTAGATGACTAGAGTAAAGCGAGACGTAGCAGTGCACGCAGGTGCTGAAAATGCACTTCCCCGACTTGGCCGGTAGGAAGGTTTGCATCTTTTGCGTTGGAATTTTGTACGATACAAGGTGACAATGGGCTTTCTATCGAACAGCTGGCGGTGGAGGCACTACAAGACTGTCAGCTAATTTGAGACAGCGATTATGAAAAAATTGAGGGTGGAGAAGCTATAAGATCCCCGGAATCCCAAATGGAATTCACCATGCGCTTATTCAATACGCATGCCCAAGCGGGTCAGCCGTCATTTCAGAAATTAAGCTGCCCTTCTGAAGACAAGTAGTCGCTACTTATATCATCAATTACAAAAAAATACGCCCCATGAATATGTGTCCCGTGGCTTGTCGTAGCTGAGTAATTAAGCAAAAACCAAATATGATTCACTATGGAAAAAATTGCCATTGGAAAATAGTTGCATCATAACGATTAGTACTCAGGTGCCTCTAAACGGGCATATTTATCCTCTAAAGCATTAAAATGTACGGTCCTTAGGATTCGAAACACACTAGGCAGCTTAGAGTCATACACTACTCTAGCAAATGGGAACACTCGCTAAATCTTAATCTTTTGCCCACATGCAATGTTTTGCAAATTGTGGAGCCACTAATTATAGTGATAAATTTATCTCTCTGATTCGAATACTTTGTGGAAGATTGAAGACGAGTATCATAGACACAACATTACCGCTCTATGTAGCCGATTTTCCGGTTCTCAAGGCATTTTACGTGCAGTACTATTCATGTGGCAACCATGCCATCAAACGGAAATTAAACCGCTTAGACGTTACAACTATACCAATTCTATCATATTAAGTCTGTCGTCAGACCAAGAAAGGTTCTTTGTTCGTGGTAGTACATCAAAGTATGCGATAAAAACGGTGCCATAGCAATGACACACGTTCGCTTCTGTATGCGGTGCCCGCAAAGATAAAAAACAAATTTGAGTCCTGCGTGTATATAACAAGGGGGCTGGCTATAAAACCAGTCACTGATGATATAGAGGCGTTTTAATAACAAAATGAGATGGACAGAAGTTTGCGTACGTCTGCTGTTGATTTTTATATTACTTTACATGGTGTGCGAATTAACACGTGACAAGAGCTAGGCTATAGTGAAGGCCACCGTATACGATAGTGACACCCTTTATACAGAGCGCCCTCAGTGAGGTTGGCAATATGAACGTATAGTTTAATCAACTATTATGTGCCCGTAGTCCGTGTAAAGTGAGTTTCTCTCAAACATCTCAAACAATGGTAACGCCTTGATCGAATATCTCCAAAAAATAACATTTTTTTACTTTAGTCAAAGTTTCCACCGTTAACAAACTGTAGAAAGCTAATGCATTCTGGAAACGTTGTAGCAGTTATGAACCATTCCATCGAGCACACATAAAAGGCATCTATCTGAAATGCAATAATTAACATAAAAGGACGAAATGCATTGGAAACTATTACTGCTGTTTCGCACTTTTTGCGCCTTTTTCTAGAATCAAACTGCCGGATCGCAGTAGGTCTCGATCACTGCCAGGTAGCCTTTCGCTTGAAATATCACCGAGGTAATATCTCTGACCTGCAAGATGCTTAAAGAAGCTCCCATGGGTCCCTTGGGTAACACAGGTGGCAATATGTTTTCATGAACTCGTGTATGCCAACACACGATGAGCATGCAGGACAATGATCAATACAATCCATTTGACGAATGCGTATTGATATAGAAGTCCCCTCGAGCTGAGGACATGGGACCCCCTTCAAGTTCAAGAAAACTTGAAGGGCTTTAGTCTCGTGGGCAACATAAACAACTGGACTGTTGACATGTCGATGCTTGTCACACTCAGTCTGGGAAACCCTGCCCTACGGAACAGTTTTGGTATCAGATGGTCAATAACAAGTCCGCTGACTTTTAAAATGGTTGCATCTACAAGAGCTTACTAGGGATACATGAAATTGAAATGCTGCAGTCGTACATGCCCAAGATGTCAGCTAAACGGCCCCGAAGTTTGGCGTAACGTTACATCGGTACCGTGCACGGGTTGGCCTTGACATTTGCTTGACGTGCTCGAAACGGTGACCTTCGCGCTCTAATTTCGCAACCGCTTTTGCATTGCGTCAAATGCCTTACGTAGACAAAGTTTGGAAAGTGTATGGCGGCATCAGCGGGGATTTGAACTGGCACACCTGCCAGCCACATAGTCGGCCACTTAGCCATACAGGCAACCGCCACCGGGTTACGTGCCTCAGCTGCTATGCAAATGCTTGATTACCAGATATTCTGAAAACGAGCAAACTGTTGACAAAAAAGCCAAATCACAAATGTACAATACCAGGAGAAAAATACTTGACCGATTCATAATTTTTGCCTTGATAACGTTCCACGGATCTGTGCAGTATTGAGGATAAAAACGAAGCCTAAACATTACCGAAGACATGACTGACGTACGTATCTATACTATTTATTGCTTTTACCTGTACAAATACAGCGACGCCGAACTATTTGCCATCGACATTTTAAGGCATTCTGTTATTTTTGTGCGTATAGCGGCCATTCGGTCGATGGTGTGATAAAACTGTTTTTTGTCGAAAGATAGACATCGGAGTTTTACTCTGACAAGCGAATTCTTACCCCTATTGTAGTCCAGGCAGCTTTAACAATTTGAGTTATCAGCTGGATACAAGTGTAAACGGCATTCAGGATGGTGTTAAACTGTTCTGAAGACCCAGGGCAAACTAGATTACTTGGCTGTCTGGACGGCTAAGGAGGAACATAAGCTATAGCTAGTTGTCTAATAGGCAAGGCGACGGTCTGTTCGAGCGGCTAGCGTCTCGAGTATTCAAAGGACGCGCATGCACTAGCACAACAACCGCTATAGTCTAATTTCTCCTGGGAAATAGAAAACCCTAGGAACCCCTGTTAAAAACAAGGAACATTGTGGCAGAGCTAACGTTTTTTCGACTAGATTTTGATATAGGTCGAATGTCTCTGATGTATATACGGTAGTGCAGTACGCCGCTTGCAAATGATACGGTTATGCAACGATGTTGCCAATGATATTGTGGACGGGTTATCTCCATAACGCGGCTGATGTTACCACAATACAAAATCTATTTGCATGCAGAACTTGGGTTGGCAAGTCGGTACCAAACGTTCTCCTGTATGTTGAAATCAATGACAGAATGGGATTACCAGACCCGTATATCGGTACCTTTCATTAAGCTTAGTTGCATTACACTTAGTGTGACTCCTACGTCTCACGTGACTTTAGTGCCGAATGGCATAGGGACACAAGATTGGAAATAATATTATTGAGAGTATATTTGATAATAATGATAGTTGTAATTAATGAATTTCATGAAATGATTATTTTTTATTTAATTATGGTAATTTGTGAAGCTTGTATAGGAATAAGTTTAATAATTGGTATTGTTGGTATTATGAATAGCAATTAAATTATAAGAATAAGGAAATAGTTGATTCAGGATCAGTGTAATTACCACAACCACATTGGCACTGGGACTGCAGGGTACCCACTTCCATGACCCATTTGGAAATGGATGATATGCAGTTGGAAGTCCCGTGTAACGCATTTTCTGTCCGTGAATCGGGATAAACATTCGATCATGATTCTTTTATGATCGGCAGTGACTAAATTTCATTATATATATATATATATATATATATATATATTTGCGTATTCCATTTTTATCGTATTCCAAACAAAGGTAGGCCTTTTAATAAAAGAAAATCCTTTCCAATAAAAGGATTTTTTCTTATTTGGAGTAGTATTCAACTAATGAATTTACCAGCTTATTTCAACCTCCCGTAAAAACAATTATGTATGAGGCGTTTTAGTACTTCTAGGTTGCAATATTATGACAAATCTCAAAATAAGAACTGGCATTACTGTAAAATGTAAGGGCTACATGCATGTTGTGCAAAAAGCGTGCATGTTGTGTCCGACACCTTTAGCTAAAACAAATCTTTTTAGCTTGTACTAATAGATAATTGGTCCCGATGTTTGCAAAAAATCGACCGTTTCCTGTGAAGTACGTGACTAATAATGATAATTATGAAACTGATTTCATATATACAAATTGCAGTTCAATTGCGCAAAAAAAGCATGAAGTGTTCTTTGACTAGATTTTAAAACTTATTAATCTAAAAAAAGGATGTTTCTATAAAACTTTCCTTTTTGGTACATTCAGTGCTCCTTTCTCCGTCATTTACTGACACGCTCGTTGGCATGCTGTCGACCGTATACTACTACTTACGTATAGTACTACTAACTTATATGGGTGAACTTACATATATTTGTTGTTCATTTTGCTGCATTGATCAAATGGTCTGTTGTACTGGTTCTGCGCTTCAGACAAAAAAATCGAAGTTTCGATCGCGAAAATCATCTCGAAAGCACAGGGGTGCAGGAAAAAAGAGTATGATGCGAAAGGTATGTATAATTATTATATTGTATGTATTGCATGTATGTATGTATGTATGTATGTACGTATGTATTATAATTGTAGAATTCACAGGCTAGAACAAGGTAACATAATTTGAAATAACGAGCTACAGTGATTACTTTTGTTTTTAATATATATATGTTTTGCATGGCCTGGCAAAATGATCAACTGGTTAGTATTGACTATGCACCGTTGCGTGTGTTCCATAATGAGTCGCAAGTCAACTATAGTTGATATACCACTTAATTGTAGATGGGCAGTTCTTGCACTTGTCACTTTAGAAGACGTGAAACAGTGAAGTATGTGAATGTGGATGAAAGCGGATGCACTTTGACCTTGCCAAGCGACATACGCCCTTTACAAGCAATGCTAAATTTCAAGCTTTTTTTCCCTAAAACCAAGTGTGAATTCATTGCTTTAGTGCCAACATTTAGGATCGAGAACAAGAGCTTGTCCGTAAAACAGAGGGCGGTTCCGATGTTCCATATTCGAAACTTTCTGTTATGCCATTTTGCGGCGTAGACATTGCTTTAGTAGATCTGCATCGAAAACTCCGAGAGGAATGTGAGCCATTCACATCTGCGTTGTTTCCTAATACTCAAAAAAAAAACTAAGATCGGCTTGTTTGTGTGGAATAGCGTTTCGTCGGAAAAATGTTTCGATACCTATCTTTTAAATATGCCCCATAACCGGAGTCGCTAGGAGGTTACGGAGGAGACGTTCGAATGCTTTGAGGTTTTTAAAGGGTCATCATCAACCCCCCCGGCCAGTTTTGGTAAATTGGAAAGAAGCTATATGATCTTTCTCCTGGTTCGGACCTACAAAAAGCACCAAGACTTTTTACAAAGCAGATTGGATTTGCAGACAAAGTTATTTGCCAAACTATTTGTTATTTATGGGAGAAAAACGGCCTGAAATCTGAAAACAGTGAATAAGCGCCCTTTAACTGAGGAAATAGATGTAGTGCAACGCTGAAGATTTTACTCCGGAGGCCTACTAAACCCTATCACAATATATAATCAAGTTCGAAATTATGTTCGGTTGAAGATTTAGGTCGTGGCGGCTCAGATAAAAGAAGCGATTGAGACTCCAAAAACACGTAAAACGTAAAAATCTAGTGCATGATGATATTAACTGGTGGACTCGCGTGTGGGAGGTTGTTTGAAATAAAGCAGGTCCAACAAAATAGTAGCAAATCTGAGTTGCTGTCCGTACTATAACAATCACAGTTAATCACAAAACATTTCAATTTTTTTCAACCTAATAGAGAAATTGCACGTTAAATATCATTAGAAGAAGCCGCCAGTCATAAGAGTTTAATCCTAATAAAAAGTAAGGCGGTTTCAATCTGGATTGAGTGGGAGAACAAAAGGGTAGACTGATCAGGCGTGTCGACAAACGCTTCAATTCTTCAGAAATCTTCAATTCTAGCAGTACCAACTAAGAATGTACCGAACAGTCCCTTGGCCTCATTGAGAGAACGTGCAGCGCACCCTGTCCGCAACAACGGTGGTTGACAAACGTTAACAAAAAGAGGTTGGCATCGCAGAATTTGAATTTGTATCCTTATGCCGGTTCAAGCGGATAGAACAAAAAAAGTATTCTACTTCTGAAATTTAGTGAAATTTAGCATGCTTGCACATTCTGCATGAATTGTGCATGCTATGGGGGACAGGTGTCACATTGATTAAACATCAACAATTTGTATCGACATTATAAATGATCTGGAGATGCGTACGTATTTAATGTTATCATCGACTCTCTTCAAAGAAAGCAAAGAATGTTTGAATGTTTTTTCAGGTATAACCAATACTGGTATTGCCCAACAGTTGATACCGTATTTACGGTGAATATTTATCTGTGACGTTTATTTACTTAAACGTCAGGACTTCTTGTTTTACTGGCTAAGCACCTTAGGTTTAAAGTGGAATCATCTTTGTCTAGACAATATTTGCCTTGTTCTCAGACCACTACCCAGTTTTTGAATTTGAACTCTGGGTTGAATGATTACCTACTCTTATGGGAAAGTGCCCAAAATTTAAGCTGCGTTAGAATCGACGAAACCTTGAGCCCCTCGAGTCACATATACCGAAGAAGTTGACAGATGCGTCTGAATCTACCATCCGCTTCGCCACCTAGTTATTCTGTTGCTATGTTTCAGGGTGTTCCCAGGTGAATTAAAAGAAGTCAGATGTTCGTTTCTTTGCAGTAAAGGGTAGCGTAGGATAGCACGCATTTACACCAATTTTACTATTTGCCTATGGTTTTTGATAAAATTGATGCATTTCTTCGATCGAATTCCTATCGTCTCGCCGTTTTTATTGTTGTAGATCTCGTGCCACTAAATTAGCGCTAGCGCATTTTGGCAATTACACATAGAATTTAGGACAATTCACACTGTCTACGGGCTTGCCTAAACGTAACGGCGTTCAGCTGCTTGAACCATTTCTACTTCTTGCAAATGCTCGGGTGTCTTAGCTAAGATTCTGTTCATCAACTGGATAAGGTCGTATCTCTCTTATCTCTGTACCTCTTTATCGGCAGAAAACGGGCTGTACGGGTGAGGGTAATTCAATTGGCATCGCTTGAAATCAATGTTGGGACTTAACGGGCTTTGGTTCCTTTAACCTTATCAGTGGGATAGATTATACTTTACGTGAAGTGCCATGAGGAAGAGTTTGCAAGATACGACCCTTTTTCGGTGAATAAATTGTAAGCAATGTAGACTGTCCCTTTGATTTTTACTAATGACAACTTTTAACTATCCTAATTTCAGAGTATGGCTCGCTCAAAGCAGGTGCGTTTTAAAAAAAACGGTATTCGCAATCCTTGCGTATTAAAAATTGAGAACTTCAAATTCGAACTAATTTCGAATTAACACGTTTCCATATAGATATTCTTGTCTTCACTATTGAAACGTTGACGTAATTTTCGAAACACTTAATTGATGTAAAGTTATTTTTAGAAAGTATATTTTTGAATCAATTCCAATTTTTAGGTCGAAACTAAATGCAAAATTTGCTTTTTATGAGATAACTCAAATACATATTCATTGGCCAAAAAGCGGCACTTCAAAATAAATTTAACATAAAAATAGTTTTATAGGTTGCACTACTTTCTATTATTATTGCACATTTGATTGAAAACCATGCACCTCTCGGACCTCTATGCATGTCCTATGCAATAAAAACATATTTTTTCGAGAGTTTAAACATTTTTTACTGGTGACTACGCGAATAACAACTGGTTTGGGAATTTTTTCTAGGGTGTTCTCGACCTCCGTGAATGTCCGTGAATAATTGAACAAAATTTCCCCTAAAGAAAATTTTTACCTGGTTAGCCTTTAGTGGTTAACGAACAGTCCTTACATATAGCACACTCAAGTCCTAAGTCAACTAGCAAGATTTAGACATTTTGGGACACGTTGTAGTATCTGCCGCTGCCGGTGTCAAAAACCGGAATCCGAATGTAATTTGCTTCAAGTTTCACATGTGATTAATTTATAGCGATCGTATAACAGAAAGACTAAGTCGACCGATTATTATTGCCTTTGCGCATCCGATGAAACAGAAGAATTAAAGGTGCCAATATGTCTGCTTATTTCATTGTATTCACGAAAACCTAAGTTTTGCGGTATACGTCATGGCGGTAACAGTGAGAGAAGAAACAGTGGTTTCACACACCAGAGTGGTCAAAGGTTAATTTTTTAGTAAGCCGAGCACAGCATCCCTTTAATACTTCTAGAACTATATTAATTACGGGTCTTTTCACTTATTCCTGTCGCCAAATAGTCTATAAAACAAGATTTCGTCGAGAGAATGGCAAAAATAAAAGCAATGGGTAGACGTTCGTAGGCATTTTGAAAAACAAGTGCTCATCAAGCCAATAGTTTGACAACCAACGGTTGGCTGAATAGGCATGAGTAAGTGGTATATGTTGGAAAAACCAAGCAGCTTGTATAATAATGCAAACTATCCGTTTACAAAATGAAATCCGTCTAACCAGGTTTTGTTATCTTTATTTTGTAGAGTGCCATGGCATCTAGAAGGGTACGTAGAGACTTCTATTATTATTATTATTATTATTATTATTATTATTATTATTATTATTATTATTATTATTATTAATCTAACCGAGAGTGCAAGTTATGATTGGGTTTTCAATTATACTTATAAGGATAGCTGTGAAAACATACTTGTTCGTGTAAGATTATGGACGCAATTAACAATGGCAATATGGCAATACCGAAAATACCCATGAGCAACTGTTTAGTGAGAGCGACAAATCCAGCACATTATATTACTATGCAAATATTTTCATTTATCATAGAGGAATAATTCAGTTTCTCCTTGCAGAGCATGGGGCCACGCAGAAGGGTATGTATTAAAACATTTGGCAAAAGGACTCTGCCTATCTTTTTAAAAATATATTACACTACATAAATATTTCTTGTTTAGTTGGTATGATAAACACAAACTTTTTTTAGGAGAAGTCGTTTTTATAGATCAGATCCGCGATAGAATTTTGTAATAAGGCGGTCGTAAGTTTCCTCATACTGCCATGAAATTGCAACGCAGTGGCGTGACTTCTTATGTAGTTATGCACGAAAATCTTTTTGTGGAATCTGGGAAATCAGCAGACCCTGATTTCAGTACTCAGGGTAAGGCAGCGCAGCCCCTCTTGTTTGGGGAGTTCGCTATCCCCATGCCTTATTCGTACTGCTATTACTTTGTTTCACAGCTGGTTCAAAATTTGAGATGACCGTTTAGCTGTTATTACTCTGGGGCATCTGACTTGTCGTTGAAGTAGACTTGACAGAACGGTTTAGCCGTATGTAAAGTTTTGCGGTTTCTTCCTCTTATTGTTGATATGTTTCTAATTTATTTCATCGGTCCACAACGTTGAGTGGAGCTTTTCTTATTCGGTGGAGATTCTGTAACAGGTGAGCATACCCTGTGAGTGCCTGGCCTAGATGGTACGCTATTTCACTGTCCTCTTGCAAGCCAGTCTCCTGCTCATGATCAATTTTTCGCCTAGGCTGTTATATTGGCTCTACCACTCCCAACCGTGTTTCTGCTGCCCAAAGGTCTTCTCCCTAATCTCTGCGAAATGTTCGATCCTAGAAAATCTCCCATCTACTACTCAGTGGCTACCAGGTCCCGCCAGATGCTGCGCTCCAGTACCCGGTACCATGGCCGCCGCGGTAGTGAGTTTGACAAACTGGAAAAGCCAATACCCTTCGACTTTCGCAGAATGGCCTTTTTCCTTTGGCACCGCGTGAAGGACGGTGGAGTCTACCGCCGTTGCCAATAGCCCTCATCGTCACTAAAAGTCCTTAGAGCAAGCGTCGTTGTGTTGACCGTTTGTTGCACGTGCGGAGCTGGATTTAACCTTTGATCCACTCCGTGGCTTCGATGGCGATTTTTCGTTGCCGACGTAGCTTACAATGTCTCTCCTACTCATTGACTAACTCTCCTACATTTCTTACATTGACTGTTGAAGCCAATTTCTTCATTTTTGAAGTAATTTCATTGTTCTTGAATTTTGTATAAAATTAAGAACACCTCTACCACATGCGGCAGGAGAGGTCATGATATCAACATAGCTGGTTTGGGATGGAGGAAATTCTATCGAGTAATCTCACTCTTTTCCTTTAATATCAGAGATTAATAAACAGCCGCACTTTCGGTTCTAGTCTCTATTGACATCTTCGTCCGAGTGTTGCTTCATGCTTATTTTTGCTTCAAGCTTACCGAAAACATTGCAAGTTCGTGTTTACTAAAAAAGTAATTAATTTGTCTTTCCAGAGCCGCTTGATGTCAAAGCAAAGAGTGGGTACTGCCCGCAATTTAATATACTAACTACAGCTACAAGTAGTCATCAGCTAAGTTTCTGACTCCTAATTAAAAATTACTAGTAAAAATTACTTATAATTAGTAAAAAAAGTAATTCTTAAACATTTAATAATTACTTTTTTAAAGTAATTTTAAATAAAAGATGCCTAAACTATTAAAATATCGCTCGGAAATTCACCTCAAACAATTTCTTCCCTACGCAGAGTTACGGTAGACGTACATGTTGTTCATGTTCAGATTGTTTTTTAATTACTCGGTCGTTGTTTGTTAATTACTATTTTAATTATAGTTATTGAGTGTTCAGTGCAAGTCGATTGTACTCCGAGATTTCAGCTCCCTTTCTCCCCCGTAGCGTTTTGTTTTCCTTTATTGTTGTCAATCAGACATATCGATGACTTAGTTCAGGGAATTTCATTTTTGTATTCTTTAAACGTTCGTAGGCGTAAACATAAAGTCCCAGATCCGAATCCGCGGGGGACCTAGACATGGAGATGATTCTTGTACTTGCACATTTTCAAATAAAGTATACGTTACCACCATAACCACTCGTTAATAACAAATTACCTAATTATTTTAACTTCGCAGAGTCGGATGGCGTCCAGAATGAAGGTAGGTGACACCCACGCATGTTTTCTTCTCAGCAGTTGCCCGTATTTAAATGGCTTGCTCATGAGTCCCCTCCGAACCATTCTAACTTATTGGGACAATTGGTGTCTATACCTGTGTTAAGGCTTCACTTTGTTCACTGACGTTGTTTGTCGAAATACGAATAGAATATGGCAACAGTAAATTGAATCTGCTAGATCTGCTAAAGCGAGCCCAGTCGCTGTGGTATCAGAATCGGAAGGGAACCGGAAGTTCCCCTACAAGTTGCTGTAAGAATACACAGATATATGGGCAGAAAATGCAGTTAGCAGTATGTTTAATAGCAGATACGAGTAGATATTTTCTTTAAGGCAAATTAGTGTGACGAGATACATTCTACAACTTTCTGTGATAATTATTTAGCGGCGGTAACTAGCTCTTTCGCTCGAGTTTCCCACTCCTAGGTAGTGATGAGCACAACGTGCCAGAAACTAGTTGCTTCCACTCGTCCAGCCGGATCAACGCATGACAGCCAGTACTGTAAAACAGATAAGCAGACTGGTTACCTGGTCTTTTTCCGAAACGTCCCCTTGTTGCTGCCGCATGCCAGACCTCAACCCACGTTTAGCGAAGGATCACTTGCCGGATCGCTTTAAAGAGAAGGAGCAGTTTAGGTGCGGATGGAGAAATACGACGCTGCTGGCGTCCGCATGAAGAAAACGAACTGCAAGGATTTTTAACCCAGGAGTAAGCTTAAACTTATGGAAGCGGTTTTAACAAACCTCCTTCTTGCCCTTTTTCCAGCTGCATGGATTTCAGTTCGCGCGTTTGACTTGAACAGACACTATCGTGGCCCACGCTGAGCCCAAGGAGGCGATGAAAATTAATCTACGTATTTCTGTTTGCTATTGTTTGCACGTCGTGGGACGATGACCTCTAGAAGCTCTTCTATGAGATCAGGTCTTTAATGAGTTCAAAAACGAACTCATCTGTTGAGCTCACACGAGTATTTCGCCGTAATATGAGTTCAAAAACGAACTCATCTGTTGAGCTCACACGAGTATTTCGCCGTAATCTGCTAAGACCCTCAGAATGCCTAGAAGACCATGTCTCGTGACCTGCTGCTCTCCTTACTTCTGCAGAGGGCAAGGTTTAGCTAAATGAAGTCGGAACTCCTTGCATTACTGAAAGTTTGAACGCGCCCTTGGCTCCTAATTGGACCCTGAGGCTGCCTCGTTTGAAAAGCTAGGTACACGCGAAAAACACGCGTAAGCCTTACTCGATGGTACAGGCGTTGGTTCAACATCCTGCCGAAGCGGCTCGATATTCTCTTGGCATGTGCTAAAATAAAATAATAAAAAGTAGTTTAAAAGTCGCTGTAATATTACCACGAAGCTTAAACTGATTGAGCAAACGCGTATCTAACAAATGATTTTTCTGATCTGGCATTCTTTCAGAGTATGAGAAGACAGGTATGTGTTAACGAATATATCTATCATTGTAGCTTAGATTGCTACTAACGACTAGACTGCTTTGTTAAGGGAACTTATGGAAAAAGATTCATTAGTAAACAAGTATCGTTAATTTGTACAACATTAACGTGTACAATAATAACAACATAATGGTTGACAGGCCTTCTGAAGCCTGGGTGGAGTTGTTTATCTAAATTCACCATTAATAGACGATTACAGGAATTAGCTACATCATAATTCCGTACATAAAAGAACACGCTTATGAGATAAATCACAAAAAAACCGACGCAAATGGGGCTATTGAAAAAGATTTCCACTCAATATCCGCTGAGTGTGCTGAGTGAGCACTGTTATTTTTCCTGTGGAATGAGATGTCGAATTCGTGGGTTCGGCAACCATTGGTTGCAGGAACTTGCTCAGAAACATGTATCGTGTTGTTCCTGTCTCTAGATGGCGACATCTCTAAAATATTTCAGATTGCTTGATAGCGTTAAGATCTACTTGTCTATTCTGGTGAAGTCGACAAGGTAATTCTGCAGTGCTGTCTGTTGAAGAGAATCTCTCAGCTGGTCTGACCATTGTGTAACTATGTTATATTGGAATAGTTGTGTAATACGCTAAAGCTAAGAATGAATCCGCTACAAATCTGAAAGCACGAACCACTCATTCAGACTAGTCTTACATCCCTAATGAAGCAGGTAGTCAATGTCAGCACGTTTAAGGCCTGCGGAAGGGCTCACAATGTTAACTAATATACCAATTTGAGTTATTTCTGTACTCTAAAATACAGTGCAGAAATATAAGATTTTTTACACCAAAAAATTTGTCGAGTGTCTGATTTAGTCCAACAGAGACGCTTTTGCATGTATGAATAAGCTTTTGCAAGCTTTCGCTCAACATTTCACTCATCGGTGTTTATATTCCCGATGCATTCGAATCAATTTCGTTTGTTTTGATGGTTGTTCCGAATGTTTTGATTGGTGTTAGCGTATATGTACCACTGCGACAGACTAAAGGAGAAACCTAGTGAAATATCTTACACTAACTTTGCATTGCAAACGCAGCCCGTTTTCTCTAGTGCGAACCAGTCAAAACACATTCATTAATTCGGATTCACGTTGTAACCATTTCAGAGTATGAGACCGGGACAGGTATGTATAGCATCATTCATTTTGCGATTCCGGATCTGCTTAACATTTTTATTAACAACAAGCGTCCCGCGCAATGTTCTCTAGACCACAACGCTATCGTTGTTGTCTGGACAAATCGGGAGAACCAACGTGGTGATGACGGCAAGCCGCGACGCCGCGTAGCCTAATCAGTGCTCAGCATTTTTGCGCGCTAAAAGCCGTCTGCTCTCGAACGGAGTGTAGTGCTATCTAAAATGTGAAAAAACGATATTAGTTTGCTAGCGTTAAGATTATTAGCAGGGCAAGGCCGACGCATTTATCGTTACTGTTCATCTGAGGACAAATAGCAACGAACCGTCCCGGATTTAACGATGGTATGATGAAGGGCTACATTTTTTATCGACTGCAGTTACCAATCATCTATTGGCTAGGCCTCAGTTTCGACATGAATATAACATACTGGCTTGATCGTTGGGCCCGTTAGTAAGTTAATACCTTCCACGTGTCGGGCGGCAGCGAGTGAATATACTGATTCAGTTAACTAATCATTCCCCATCTATAATGTTTTTACAGGTATCAAGATTTGGCAAGGTAATTCTAGTTCAATTGTGAGGCCAACCATAACAGTACGTCATTGCAACGCCGTTGAAGTTAACTTCACCTATGAAAACATTTACACGAAAACTGGTCATCAATGGATAAGGCAGAACCTAGTTCTATGTTCGCAAGTCTGAGTTAGGTTTCGAACTGTCACTCGTCAAATCAAACGATGTCTAAGATGCGAGACGATTGCGGGGGACGAAACGGCGTAACTGTTGCGTCATTTGACATAAGAAGTTGCGTCCGTTCGTTCCTCTCATGCGTTAAGGCTCATTGGTGCTGCGCTCAAAATGATGGAAACTTAAAAAAGCAGTGGAGATTGGGCGCGAAGTGGCAAAACCAGTCAGCAAGCACGAGAAACTATTAGAAACAGCCAGTTGCGGGCTGCATGCTCTCGTTGCCGCCAGCCAAGCAGTAGTGGCAAAAGCGATTGGATCTGTGACTAGACCAATAGAGGCTACTCGCAACGCTGTTCCAATGGAGGGCAGATGTGACTTAACCCATGACCCCTTTGAAAAACTAACGCGAGACCTCTTGCGTGTGCTACCGAGATATCATCTCTTGGCGGATCGCGTAACATTGCGTTTGGAGAGCTTAACCATTTTTATTCGTAATATCAGGAAGTCTCCGCCGGCAGGGCGAACTATAACTGCGGACCGTATGTCCATTACGATTGTGTGGAGTGGGGATTTAATTGCTGCCATCCTATGCCAGTAGAAACCAGTGTATGAACAGCATTCAAAAGCTGGTACGCATTTTCAATAGCTCAAAAATAACCTCACGCGGATACAGGCGACTCAGCCTCATTCTTCACCTGGTGAAGGGTTTTGTACGTTGCAATGCAGCAGGCCCCTTAACACCCTTTGTACATCGAGGAATTTCGTCTGTTTGACCCGTAAACTGAGCGCACACTCTTTACCAATATGTGCCGTCGAGCACATATTGCTTCTATGTGATCTATACGCATCCAACATCCATCACGCAAATACGCAGTTGTGGAAATAAAAACACTGCTTCGAGCTAGATTAGCTTATCGGGCTGACGCATCCAAAACCCGAGAAGCTGCTAAGAGTAAGAACCGATTACGTCAGTTAACTTCCCACCATTTATTCGACTTTTGGGCCGTCACTGCGGCTGAAATCACGAAGGGACGTGATTAGCCTTTTATCTGTTGCAACACAAATTGACGTCTACAAAAGAAAACGGGACACACCGCTGCTGAAATTAGCGTTACCTCATCGCTTTCACGTTGCTCCGAAAATCTTGAACAACTGTCATCAACCAACGCAGTTTTTTGCCTCTAACGGTTTCCTGACATTCTTTGTGGCCAGAAGAACAAAAATGCCATCAAAATGCTAGAGTAGTTGTACACCAAAGCAATCTATTAAATGTGTACGCGTAAGTGCTTTTAGCTTAGGTATAGGCCAACGTGCTGCCATCATTCTCAGAAACAGGCTTCACGGTTACTCCTTACTTGTATGCCTTGCGACATCCAATACCGATAGCTATATGCATACACTATTATAATGTAAACTAACAAGCCGAGCCATTTTTTATCACGGCTGTTTTTTTCAGCAAACGCAAATCAACGGGGTAAGCAAAAGTTCCACTACTTCATACTGCATCGTATGGCATTCGTAAACGCTGCCTAGAAATAATGCGTGGACTCATGCTTAATAGTATTACCCACCTAGTGGGTTCGCTCATGTAATGAGGAAAATTTAGCCCGAATGCTGTGTTCTTCTCATGCAGGGTACGAGTAAGGCTGGAGGAGGTTCTGAATGCGCAACGCCAAGCAATGATAAGCACTTGCTCAGCTCGAATCGGCTTATCATCGCGTTGGCAATTATTGCGGTTAGTCTACTTTTCGCCTGGCTACACTCAAGCGTCATGTACGACCGGTACAAGCGGATGAGAAGGATACACTAAATGCATCCTGGCCTCCGCTCGCGTTTGCTCGAGCGGTCGTCCTGGCCTATCAAACGTCTCGTGGTAACCGACATTTGCGAAATCAGATGGAAAAGCGACATAGCTACTGAAAAAAATCCTTGGTGTGTTGAAATCATATACCACATGGTGTTCGGCGTTAAATCATTAAAACAGCTATATGCTATATGCATTTAGGTGTCACCCGACCCGTCTATCACACTCTGTGACCAAATCGAAGATACATCAGTAAATACCCAGACGTTAGACCCAGAAGTAAAATTGGGTTTCGAACGGTCGATGACCTATGCGTTCGTTCATTCGTTCG